>VANL01001084.1:0-17948 GCA_006352455.1 Brachionus sp. 'Tiscar' | reverse complement strand
CAGCAGCTTGAATATTAAAAAAATAATTTTATTTTTTTATGTTTAAAAATAAATTTAATAAATAAGAAAAAAAAATTAATTTACATTCAAAAAAATCATCTATTTCTGAGATAATTGAACCAAAATCATGATATACTTGATTCATTGATTGTTTTGCTTGTTTGAACAATTTCAAAGGTGAAGAAGCATCATCGGACTCATTTTCTATGTTTAAAGAGTGCAGTCCAGTTGAATTTAAAGGGGTCATAGAGACATTTCGGAGTAATTTTACGCTAGGCATTCGATCTGACATTATTTAATATCGCGATCATATAATAAAATTTAGAAAGTGAAAAAATTTATACTCAAATGTAGCTTTTATTCATTATTTTAATCTAAACAATTATTTTGAATTATAAAGATAAATTTATTAACAAAAAGTTAAATTATTTTGCCAAAAATATATATGATGGAAATTCAGTCAAATTTAAATTTAAATTTAAAAAAATTTTTTTATTCAAATAAAAAAGCAATTAGTATTGCTAAATAATAAAAGCTACAGCAAGCAAGCTAATAATCTAAATAATCTGAATATAAAATAATAATGTTAAAATATATATTTTAATTTTGATTTTTTAAAAAACTAATTTTGAAAAATTCAATCAATATTTAAAAGTTTTAAAAAAATTTAAATAGGAAACTATTTTTTTAAACTTTATTTCTATATTTTTTCATTGTCATTCATCAATTTAAAAAAATTTATCAAAAATTTTTTAAATCAAAATTTCAATAATTTCAATTTAATTTAATTTAACAGATAAAACTAAAAATGTAATCTAAAAAATAATCGTTCAATGCTTTTGGAGCAATAAGTGGTAGCAAACAGTAATTAAATATGGGGAGTCCATTTGACTTCTTATTCGGATAATTTGAATATTCATCAATTAATTGAATTAGAAAATCTAACATTTTGGTATTTTCATCAACTTTGATGTTTCTTTTTTTCATATCATTTCTAAATACATCTAAAACTTTCTCAACCGGATCTCGATCAACTTGATTTTTGTACTTTTCTTTTTCATTTTCATTCTTGAAACAGTGCACTCTCCAAACAAGTGAAACTCTCAAGTCATCATTATTATACTTTCGTAATAGATTACCAAGTCCATTAAACAATCCCCATTGATTTGTTTCATTTTCATAAGAAAGATAATAATGATTATTTTTTTCCAATGGTGGTTGCTCATTATCAGCTTTAAATCGTTCAACTCCATGTACTACTTGGGTTCCATCAACTAGAAGAGCTGAATTAAAGTCCGATTTGGCCAATACATATTTTTCTCTTTCATCTCTGTAAGGATAGAAATAGAAATTACCTCCATTTTTAACACTTTCTAGTTCTAGTTTGTTGTACTGATGTTTACTAAGCCAGCTGACGCCCTGAACCTGTGGTATGAATTTGTCTTCAAATAGGCCCGATTGCTTCATTAAAACTAGAAGCCAATGTGGTATATTTTTTCGATCAGCTCCCCAAAAATATGGAATATCCAAATGCATAGGTAATTCTTGACCAGGAAGCATTAGAATAACATCAAATTGAAACAAACCTGTATTCAGTTGATCTCTTGGATAATTAACAGGGTCGTTTTTGTGGCACAGATCTTGAGCTTTTTGCAAAAATTTATCACCATAAATCTCTTTTAGCCGATCTTCTTTTAATTCGTCCAAAAATTTGTGTCTAAAAGTCATAACTCTAGCAGCCATAGTTTCATATTTTTCCATTCTATTTTCAAATCCCCCCGTTTTCAGATAATGAATGCCAATGTCTATTCGCGATGGAAATGCACAATAGCTGCTGTTTCCCTTTGAAATTAGAAACGGATGCTTGCAATCCGGGTCGTCGATAGGCTTTGCTTCTCCAGCTGATTCGACTCCCGGATCATCAAAAATTATGGATACATTTTGCGATTTAACTATTTGCTCAAGTTTTTCCAAGGCTTTTGAATCGAAAAAAGCATTTTCATAAATTAGTGGAAATTTATCTAAATTAGGATCAAAGTCATTGAATGCATACTTTTTTCGATTTGTTCTAAGCCAAATAGAAATTGCTAATGCTATGAACAGCACTGTAATACCCACCTTTTTTGACATTTTTTTCCTAATTTGAATAAATAGATGAAATATAATTTTATATTTTTATAATCAAATTTTTTATTAATATATTTAGCTTTTTGAATCTTATCAAATATCACATGAATAAAATTTAATTTGCTTTATTGCTTTAAATAATTTAAATTAAGTTAAACAGTCTAATAAATTTTCAAAAATTATTTATATTAAAAAAAAAATTTCTATTCGGATTAATTTTTAAAGTATCTTTAGAAATTTTCTTTTGATTTTAAATTTTAAACTAGATAATTTAACAAAGTGTTTCACTGATAAGTGTAATTTAAATGATTGTAAAGCTTGTTTTTTTACAGAAAAAAAATTTTATTCAAAATTTAGAAATTATCGTATTCCATTTCAAACCAACTCTAATTGTGAATATAGGCGAGACAAGGAAAAAAGCTAGAGAAAGAATTGGACAGCATCTTAATAGCATAAATTACTTTAGACAAAATATCAGAAAAACATTAAAAAATTTAGATAGATTCTCTGAAGTATCAATTAATTTTAAAAGTTTAAATCATTCAGTAGATGATGTAAAGTTTTTTATTTTTAAATCAAATTTACTTGATAAAATTAAAAGAGTATCAACAGAAATCGAGTTAATAAAAATTTTCCTAAAGTTTCAAATCCTGATTCAAAATAAAAAATATATCAAAAAATTGAACTTTTAAAAACTCTAACTTTTGCTTGTCTACAATAAAATAATTTTATACTAGTAAAAAAATAATTTTTTCTTTTATTTTAATTTATTTATTTTACTTTTTTATTTTCTTTTTTTAAGGATAAATTTCTTTTTAAATTTTATAACAAAAAAATTCAATTATTCACAGATCTTAGATCCTGAAGAAGACAAGCTTTGGTCGAAACGTGTCGATCGCTTTTGAACTAAATGAAAAAAATTTTTAAAATAAACAGTTTTTATTTTTGAAATCAATAAATATTAATAGTTCAAAAGAATAAAATTTTAAATTAAAATAATTTTTAAGTGAATTGAAAAAATTCTTAAAAAAAAAACATAGAAAAATCAATCTGTGAATTTTTTTTCTACTCAATTTCAATTGAAGTTTCTGATTAAAAAACTTCTAAAGGTGCTTGAAATGATAAAATTACTGAGTTTAACATTGAATTTGAACTTTGAAAATGTGTTTCTGCAAAAAAATTTTAATTCTAAAATAACTTGAAAACCTTTTTTTAATAAAAAATTTTGAGCATGATCATAAACTTCAATTTACCCTTTAAATCTTCTTTTTATAAGAAAAAAATCAAAGTATTTTAAAATTTTTTATTCAAAAAAAAAAAAAAAAATGAAAACATAAATTTACACAAATATCAATCACTTTCATTTTCAAAATTTTGATTAATAGCTGAAAAATCGTCATCTTCTGGATCATAATGAACCATAACAGAGTCATAAAATTCATCTAAACAACCTTGAGATATCAAATATTTAACAGTCTCAAAAGCTGATAGAATACTAGAATAAATGAGAACAGAATAACAAACTAATTTAACAGGTATGTAATGCTTTTCTGTAACCAAATTTTCATATATTGAATAGCTTAGATAAGCAATTATGATGATATAATTTATTTGAGATAGTGACACTAAAGGCACTCGGTTACTCTCGTACTGGCTTTTTAGCCTATTGTTATATTTTTTAAATAACTGCTTACAAAGGAGCCATTTATAAAATTTAAATGATTTTCTAAATACTGCTCTATTGAGCTCATGCAAAGCAAGGACTCCAGCGATTTCGTCCATACTATCAAAAATCTCATCAATTGATTTAAGACCGTATCTCTCACAGCGGTAAAGAGCTTTGACCAGTTTGCTTGACAAATTAAAGCATTTATATTCCGTATTATTCAAACTAATGTCTGTGTCAGTGAATATTTCTTTCATAAAAAGAGCCTGTATTGAAAAATAGCCCCAGAATAAAATGTAGCTGAGAAATCTTGTATAGTACGGCAATTGAATAAAAACCGAAGTTGGATCTATTCTAATATTAAAGCATTCAGAATTAATGTACTTTTGACTTAGTGAATTTATTGATTTGGACGCTTTTTCTATTTGAATAATGGTCAATTTTTCACAATCGAACCATTCTATAAGCTTCTCTGTCACAAATTCAAAGTAATATTTTCTTTGAATCAATTTAATTACTATAACTGATATGACTATTCCGACTAAAATAAAACTTATGATTAGTGGTAGTCCTTTTTTGACCAAATACTCAGATAAATTTACATCATGTAAAAACATTTTTTTTCTATTTTAATCTAAAAATAAAAATTGAATAAAATATTAAAATTTAAAAAAAAAAATTTTTTTTTCTTCTGATAAAAAAAAAGAGATAAGTTTTTTTTATAAAAATTTATTTTTATATTTTGATTTTAAAAATCTACATTAAATTGTTAAATTTAAAAAAATACCGGTTATTTTACAAAAATCGATTCAAATTAATAAGGTGTTTTTTTTAGCTTTTCGCTTTCCTCTAAATATTTATCATCACCAAATTTTTTGCGCTCAAAAAAACCAAGCTTAAAATTAAAATTAAAAATTTAATATTGAAAATTTTTTTTTTATTTATTTTTTTACACTTACCATATAAAATCCAATGGTAGATATAGACAACAAAAATAGACCTATTGCAATCGATATAAGATAAATGCTAAGTGGCAATTTTTTCTCTAGTTTAATAGATACACGTGAATAGGCGATAGTAGCTACACTATTTTCGTTATTACTAGGCTTGTCATCGTGCACATCGTCTCCAAGATAAAGCCTAGCATGAGATTTTATGAAAACTCGTTCGTAATTTGGGTAGTCTTCAACTAAAGTTGCATTCCAAAGCCGAGCAGTTAGTTTTAATGAAATTGTTTCATCGTTGCTAAACTCTCCACTAAACGAACAGTTTATTTTGTGACAATAAGCTGTGTTAGAGAAGCAATCCTTAAAAATTAAATTAATTAAAATTTAAAATTTTTTAAATTTTGATTTGATTACAATAACGGCTGTTCTTGACATATCATTATCTTTGAGCGGCGCTTTTTGTGCTGAATCTGAATATACAGACCTTTTCTGAATGCGTCTATTATCGGATATTTTTAGAGTGTCTACATAGAAAGACGTGCAAACTACATTTATTGGATGGTTATTTGGAATTTTCTAAATTTTTTAATTTAAATTTTATAAAAATTAAATTTTTTTTTTACTGTGGGTTTTTCAATTAAGTAGAGTAAATGTTTGCCAGCTACAAATTGGAGATTATTTTCTACATCGAAATTGACAAGACGTGATTCGTAAGGCCAGTCGATGATTAGATAGAAATTGTGCACTGAAAATGGACCACCATTGTTTATTTTATATGTGTGTTCAATTATTGGTCCTATTTGATCCAGTTTTTGCATTGAACTCTCTCCCCTAGTGGTATATTTGTCACTGTAAAATACTTGTTCAGGGGTGCCAGTGCTGAAAAAAAAATTTTTTTCAATTTTTGTTTAAAAAAAATAATAAAATTTTTTGATTTTTTTGATCTAAAATTTAAAATAACTTAATTCTTAAACAAAAAAATCAAAGTTAATCTTAATTTCTGAATAAAAATTCTGAAAATTTAAACTATCATTCATCTCACTTTTCTAAAAATACTTTTATGAAAGAAAATTAATTCTTAAACTTGGACTATTGATCAAAAAATTTTATTATTTTCCACAGATAAGTATTTTTAATTCACAAGAGTTTTTTGGAATTCAAAGAGAAATTTTAGAAAAGTGAGATATTTTGGTGATTAAAATATTATGGAAAAAGTGTCATTTTTAAAAAATATTTTTTTCAGTTTCAAATAAAAATAATAATTTTAATATTGCCAAGATTTTTATATTTGAAATCAAACGGTATTGTGAATTTCAAAAATAAAAACAACAAAAATTCTTCCTTTTTTGATGAATCAAAATTTACGATAAAATGATAATTTTTAAGATAAAATGCATTTAATGTAAAAATACTGCAATATAGTGCAACAAACTTTGTGGCATTTTTTTACCTAAAATAAAAACTTAATTTTCTTTTTTTTTAAGTAAACCAAATAAATAATCAATTTATTATTATTATTATTATAAAAAAAGTTACAGCAAGACTAGCTTGCGGAGGTGGCCTACATGAGAGGTCGCCTATGGTAGCTCGTTGTACATAATGAGATAAAACACTGATAGAAATATACAATAAGAATTTTAGGGTAAAAAAAAGTTAGTTAATTTTTACAAGAATAAGAAAAACTGGAATTTAAATCTTATTGATGTTTCATTTTTTGTCTTTTATTTAATTCAGAAAGATAATTTAGGTAAGAAAGGAAAAAGGTGCTAACACTAAATTGCAGTATTTTTTTTTAAATATATTTTATCTTAATAGAATTTGAAATTTGTAAATTTTGATTTATCAAAAAAAGTAAGAATTTTTGTTCTTTTAGTTTTTGTAATTCACAATACCCTAAATCTAAAATCCTCCAAAAAAATTATTAAATAAGAATTTATAAAATCTTATTGTTAAAAATGGCTAAGTAAAAATTTTGATCAAATTTCATTTTCCAAATTAGATCAAAACATTTTAAATGAGTAATTAAATTTCAATGCATATTTAGAAGACGAAAATAAAATTTGAAAATGAAATTAAATCAAAATTTTTACTTTTTTTCAGAGTTGTTTAAAAGTCCAGAAAAAAAATCCAAGTCATTAAAAAAAAGTCTAAAGTCTATTTTTTTAATTTATAAAAATAAATTTTAAAGTCCGGACTTGGACTTGACTTGAGACTTGCGACTTTGCTTTTTTTAAAAAAAAAAGTAAAAAAAGATTTTTTTTTTGTTACCCGTAAAGATATAAATTGGCTCTAACTTTAACCATTGCAAACAATTCAACTTTATTGTTGCTCAAATCCAAATCTTGACTTAATCTAAATAAATTTAAAAGAAAAAAAAATTAATTTATCAAATAAAAGATTATGTCTAGATTACGTGTTGGCTTCCATTTTAAATACAATACTAGGCTGACTTGAAATATTAGCATATCTGTATAGTCTATTCGAACTAAAAGTCAAATTAAATTTTGCTATTTTATTTGTGCCGAATGGCAGTCCTTGTTTATCACTAGTAAGTTTGCAGACTAATTTTTTTGAAACAATATCGCATGAAAATCCGGAAGGCTCATTTTCTGTTTTTCTAATAAAATCAAGTCTTTGATCAAACTCAACATCAATTTGTGCCGCATAGGCTGGCTCAGCATTGGCTTTTACATTGCTTAATTCAACTCCAATAGTCACCGAATCTCTTTCTTTGAAGCTCAACACAGCCACATTTCCATCACTTAAAATTTTAAAGTATAAATTTTGAACTTTATTTTTAATATTGACCATAGATAGCCTACTCAATAATCATGTCTAAAAAGTGGGCTCTCAATTCTAAATCTGTCAGACATTTGTTATCATTTCCACATTCTTTTTTAAAATTTGCCTCAAACTGATAAATTTTTGAGTCGGCGTGAACAAGCGGAATATTTTGAATATGCTCTAGTCTTTCTTTTGACTGAGATCTGTCTTCGACAAAATCATATTCTACTTTAAATCTAATAGGACGCACAAAATCGTTAGTATCTTTTTTGATTAATACTTCTATAGGTTCACAACTTGGCGAAGCATCATTCACATATATTTGTTTGGTGACTGAATTGGAACCTGAATCTTTGAAAAACATTCTCGAATACATTTTACTAGTCACATCGCCCACTAGTGAAAAATTGAGCAATGGCAGTTGTGAGAGCCGACTTTTTTCGGCTTGAAAACAAATATCAAATTTAAAGCAGACATATAAATTGTCTTCAAGTCGACAATTTTTAATTGTTTGATCAATTTCATTTAAATTTTTTAAATCTTGAACAAAAGCTTTTACCTGCAAAACAGGCCTTGTTCTAAGCAAAACAACTTTGTTTGATTTAAGAGCTCCAATGGCCAAATCTGGATACAAATTCGAGTCCATGTCAATACCTCCACTAAGTGAATAGCCCAAATTTTCCAAATGTGCATCATTCAAATCAGAGCTTTTGATTACTTGTGATACATTTATTTTCTCTGTTTGTTTGTTGCCTCTGACAATGTAAACAACTCCAGCGTTTTCAAATGGTGCCCCAATGGCAAAATCAGAATAGCCATCTTTGTCAATATCGCCTATGCATGCCAACGCGTGTCCAAATAAAGAACGTGCTTTGCCCGTAAAATTAACTGCATAGTGATCTTTAAAACCGGCATTTTGCTCGTTCAAATAGACATATACACTGCCAGAATTTGGCTCATTTTTTTTGCTAAAATACGGAGCACCGACAATTAAATCATCTAATCCATCGCCATTAACATCACATGAACACATTGAAAATCCGAAATAAGAGCCCTTTTGCGCTCCATTTAGCTTTGTGCTAAGTAAT
Organism: Brachionus sp. 'Tiscar'; assembly: GCA_006352455.1. NCBI lineage: Eukaryota > Metazoa > Rotifera > Eurotatoria > Ploima > Brachionidae > Brachionus > Brachionus sp. 'Tiscar'. The sequence continues at coordinate 9,336 of VANL01001084.1, read as the reverse complement.
TTTGTCACTGGGCCAAAACTACTATCAAATGTAATTGTAAACAAACGGACTAAGCCATAAAGATTTTCACGTGGTGCTCCGGAAGCAATTAGAATAATGCGCGGACTAGCGCCATATTTTCGTATAAGAGCATGTGACATGCCAGTATAGCTGAATTTTTCCCATAACGATGGACAATAACCGTCAATCATAGGCTCATCGTTTTCTATGTCAAATTTACAATAGCTCCTATTTTTGTATATGTAATCATTTTGAGAATTTTTGCCTATTGTTTTCACAGCTACAAGACCTCGCGAATTTAGCGCACCAGGCATGCCAAAGCTCAAATAAGTGTCCAATTGATTGCTCGATTGAAGACTAGTGTCCTCGATTACAGACAAACTAGTACCTGCTTGGCAAAAAGCGTAATTATTTGTGTAGAATATTTTTACCGAATGGGAGTAAACAAGACATGGCACATGTTTGTATTCTTGAACAAACGAGTTGGAAAAACGATAGCAGGCACCATAAGAAGCGTGTGCGTCCAAATTGGTAAAATTATAATAATGCACATACTTGTGAGCACATGCTGAAAATGATCCTTGGCCAGCACTTGACACTGTGACTCCGAGCCATTGATTTTCGAACACTCGACCTTTGAACTGTTCTTTCAAATTTCCGTCTAGTGACAATTTATTCTCAGTTACTTTGTTTAAAATAATATTAATTATTTAAAAGATTAAATTTGATTAAAAGAAAAAAAGTGTAGAAATTTTTTTATTTTAATTTTAATAAAATTTTATTGAAATTTTTTTTTTCTAATTAAAAATATTTACTTTCATCGCTATTTTTTGACAAAAAATCAACTGGAATTTGCTCGCAATCGTTTGATTTGAAACTTATTGGACATTTGTACACAGCACCGGATCGATTGAACACTTCTCCATTAAAAACTGTGGAGTCAAGCGGTGCACCTACTAGTAGACTTTAGAAAATAAATTAGAAAATAAATTAGCAAAAAAAATTGACAGGCTTACTAAGCAGTGTTGGTTGCTGTGAGAATGTGCTGAGCCACTGAAAAGCCAAAGTAGACGTCTTTGTCGATTTGTTTGATTATTGGCGATTGGGTGTCAAAGTTAAATGATAAAATGGACGACAGACATAATAGAAAAACGAGTATTTTAAGCATAGTTTATAAAAATTAACTAAAATATTTAGTGTTAAAAGGTTTAGAACTGTATTTTTGTATTTATAGGTTAATGAAAAAAAAATTATAAATGACTATTTTATGTGTGCAATGTATGGACGTAGAATTTTTCTAACTGTGTATATATAAAAAACACACATAATTAGATTTTTCTGAGCACAAACTTTATCTTAAAATAATAAAATGATTAATTAAAATAAAAACTATGAGCATGATTATTTTTTTATTCAAAATGATTAATTTTGAAAAGTTCACTTGTCTAACGTACACCAATTGTCGGTCTAAATAAAAAAGAAAAACAACCTTCTGAGATTTAGTCATTAGAAATCAAATAGAGCCTTTCTCTTTTTTTTAAAAATAAAAGGGCCAAAAAATAAAATTTTTATTATTGTTTTTTTAAGAATGTTTTTCGAGTCTTTAATTTTATACCGACAAAAAAATCTTTAAAAAATTATCTACAAAGACTTGATCCGATTTATTAATTAAACAAAATAATTATAAAAAATCTAAATAGCTTTATATTTTTTACAAGTAAATTCAAAAACTTATTAAAATTAACTGGATATCTGAATTTTCAAAATATTATTATGCTATTAATAAATTATTTTAAAATTTATTTAAATTCAAAGCGTTTTTTTTTTTATTTTTTACCTTTCTTCTAAATACAAAAAAAATAAATGATGCTAATTTTAATGTGCAACTTGTTTCTGCTAATCCGAAAACAATTTAACTATCTATTTAAGTATTTTATCAAAATTTTTTAATTTTAATAGCCTAAAATCAAAAATATCTCTGAGAAAAAAAGCTATTATGTCATTAAAAATGAATTAGTTGATAAGCTCAATTTTATCATTTATTGGTGGCTTTTAATCTTAAAATTCAAGAAAAATAACTTGCCAAAAGCGTTTCTATCTGAATTAAGGTCAAGTGAGTTATATTGCCAATCGAATTAAACAGATAGTGTTTTTTTGAATTCAAAATCCTTAAATAAACTCTAAATTAAATTTATTTTTTGACCAAAAGAATTGATGTGTTATTGTGAAAAATTTGGCCCGGACATAAAATTATAGTTAATCTCAACAATGCTTTGTATTCATATAAAAAACAAAAAATTTTTTTTTTTTTTTCTCTAATATAAATTAAAATTTAAATATAAATGCTTGAAAAATAAACATTTGTCAAATTTCTAAATGAAAAATGAGTTCAATTTTACTTTAGTCTAAGTCAAACTCTTAATCTATTTATTTCATGTCTATTTTCATTTTTAAATCGATAATTTCTACTTGAAATTCGATACAAAACAAAAATAACCTTTGGCTAATTTGACCCAAACAAAATAAAATCATCAACTGTTTAATTTTTATTACAATAAATCTTAATTTAAATAAAATTTAGAGAGAAAAAAAAAATTATTCGCTATTTTCTTCAGGTTTTTTATCAACACTTTTTTCGGGACTATTTTCTCCGCTTGCTTTTGTTTCAAGTTGCCATGAGGGTATGACCGGTGTAACAGTTGGTATACTCGGAAACTGCTGTCTGCTCAATAGTAAACTTTTAATCGATTTTAGCTCAGATTTTACGTTTGTCTCATCACTAGCTTGTCTTTCTACGGCCAAACTTTTAATTGAACTACTCATTGATTCAATGCTATCCTTAAGCTGATTTATTGATTGTTTCATCTCATTTATTGAGTTATTTAACTCTTCATTGCTAGATTTGATTAATTCAAAATTTGATTTTTTCTTCAAAAATTTTTTGACTAATAATTTGTAACCGGCATAAGCAATACAACCAGCTAGTATTAAATTCTTGGCTAAATTTAAAATTCTACCCCAAATACTCTGTTCATTCTTTGTTACAGCAATTGGAGCATAAATTTCAGTCTGATTTTGATTTATTGGCTGTGTTGGAGATGAATTAGATTTTTGTATAGCCGAATTTATTTCCGATTCAGTCAAGCCTTTTTGGGATAAAAACAATTTTTTGCTCTCAAGCGGAGTTGGCATTACTTTTGGATTATTCAAAAAACGAACAGCTGTCTCTATTAAATCTTGTCTATCTTGAACTACCGGATTATTGACCGGCTCTGTCCCAGGCTCACTCATTTCTTTAATAAATCAATTCATTTTTTTTTCTCATTCAAAAATTAAAATGAATCTTTCAAAACTCATTTTTAATAAATTAAAAAGTAAATTTTTTTTTTTGTTTAAATTTATTTAATTTTTTTTTAAAAATTAAGATCATCATCTGGATCGTCATCGTCGACATCATCAGCTTCATCAGGCGCATAAAATATCTTCGATTCAGTATCCTTATTTTCGACAGTGGTCTTCTGTTTTTGACCGATTATTTCATACGGAAGGACCAAGTTTTTTTTCGCCTCTAAATCATCCGTGCTCAAATGAACATTGAATGTCAAACCTTTGAGCATGTCTTCTTCAGTCTCATCTTCCTCTTTTAATTTAGATTTTTTCTTTAGGATTTTTTCCACTTTTTGTATTGAATATTCATTGTCTAAATACAATACTTCATCCTTGAAAATAAAAAATTTTTTTTCTATCTTTTTTACAAATAAATTCCTACATAAGTGAGAATTTTAGATGTTTTAAAACTTCGGTGATCAATTTTAAGACTAAACTTGAGAATATGCTTGTTAAGTTTGGAAAACATAGTGATCTCGTCTTGTCTCATTTTTGTGTCATTAATGCACACGGCTGTTTGAAAAATTTGTCTTATCTGGTTCAGTATTTCGTTGCTGAGTGTTTGTTGGTGAACAATGCATACCAATTGACAAATATCTGGTTGTTTGGCACACTCGATTGCAAAATGAATGAAATAAAATGGGTTATTATCGAAATGACGGATTATCAAATTAAGATTATCGATAACGATGATAAATTTTTTTTTCTGTTCATTATTTTGTCTGAGCTGAGTCAAAACCAATTCTAGAACGTTTAGTTTTGATGCAAAAATATTCAAAAGTATAGTTTCATTGATTATACTTCTAAAATTTTGAAAAATAAAGAAAAAATTTACTTTTATTAAAATTTACTTTTGAGAAAAAAATTTTATAAATTTTAATTTTGACGATCTAGTAGTAGGGTATACATTTAAATTTGTGTTCAAATTATCTCTTAATTAAAGAAAATATTAGATTTTTATTATTTTTAGATGCTAGTTTTACTTTTGGAGAAATTTTTTTACATAAGTGTTAAGCAAATTGGTCGAGTTATTCTCAAATGAATCTTTTAATAAAAAAAAAAAAAAAGAATAAAAAAATAACGAAATTTTTCGTTTTGGATAAAATATTTACCAATAATCAAAATAGACTTTGAGGTCTCTTTTTGGTTTAATAATTCTTCTATCATTTTAACAGTTTAAAAAAATTTTTTTTCCCAATTTTAAAATTTTATTAGCATAAATTTTATGGCAAAATTAAGTTCAACTTTTGTTTTATTTAATTTTAAAATTTATTTAAATAATTCAAGTTACATGAATAAATACTGTAACAATTTAACTTCCTTTATGGCAAATTAAATTTTGTTGTTAACAATTTTATTTCTAAAGCATCTAAACAAATATACCCAATCTAAATAAATCTGCTTTTTTCAAAGCTTTAAATTTTCTCTTTTAAGTCAATAAAAATGGTTAATTAAAAATTTGTTATTTAATTTTTTTTTATCTAAAATTTTTAATTTTGCTTTTAAAAAGTCATCATTATTTGTGCTGTTAGATTTAAAAAAAAATATTTTCTATTTTGTTTTTTTACAATCAATTTAACTGAAGGCTACAATTTAAATTCATATGACCATGGTGAGCAAGAATGACAAGCTATCTGCTTTAAAATGAAAATAAAACACTTGTTGTTTTGACCTAGTATAATATTTGCCTTGGCTATAACTAATAGACCAATTATGTTCCACTTGATCGAAACATTTTTTTTGTAATTAAAATGGCATAATCGTTGATTATTAGGCTTTTGTTACGTTTCAATTGCATTTAAGATTTTTATTTAGATTTAGAAATTTTAGAAAAAAAGAAAAATTTTATCTCCAGGAAGAAAATTATACAAAAAAAATTAACCAGTTTAGTGAAAATAAATTAAATTAAGCTGAGTTTTGTATCTGAAGAGAACAAATCACGTGATTTATTTTGATTTATAGTAATAAAGGCTTTTAAGCGTAATAAACAAAATTACGGTTTCCATTTATTTGTTATGCTAATAATAATTTATGATTTTAAAGAAAATTAAATTTGTTTGTAAAGTATTTTTATCATGAAACTCAAAGGAACGCTTAAGAGCCAAGTTTAAAGTTAACTGATGCTTAATATTAAATTTTAATAGTTCTTATTCTTATTTTACTATTAAATTGTATTTTATCTTTTCCACTAAAGGTACTGATTTGTGATTTATAAAAATCTAAAATTTTAAATGCTTCTTATATAATTATAGGCATTTGATTTGATTTCGCTTTTTTCTTATCAAAACTTTACTCTTATCACGTCAAAATCATTCAAGACCTTTACTCAAGTCCCATTGAAAACTGTCTTGCTTTTAATTATAATGCCTAATCATAATTTATCCATTATAAAATTGATCTTCTACTGGGTTTTGGAATTTTTATCATAATTTATAAAATTTTGTGAATTTAGAACCACTGCCAATGACTAACTTTGAAAATTTGCTCTATGAAATAGACGACTTTGGTATTTACCAAAAATTGCGCTATTTAATGATATGTCTGGCAGCTTTGCTGCCGTCTATTGTAACCTACATGCACTCATTTATTGCACCAAAACTTAGCAATAGTTACAGATGTAAGCATCCATTTGTGGACAATGATGCGTTTAGTTTAGCTCATAATTTTAGTTCGAACATAACCGAACTTGGCTCATGTGAATACAAAGTTGGTGACGAACAGATAGAATGCAATGAATGGGTATTTGATCGAACTTTTTATCAAAAAACTTTAACAGAAGAGTGGTCTATGGTTTGCTCGGACTCTGGAATGATAGGCACAGTTCAGACTATTTATTTTTTTGGCTATTTAATTGGTTCTATTATAATGGGAATAATGGCTGATCAGTAAGATCAAAAAAAATTAAATTTTAATTTATTTATATATTTATTTCTTTTTAAATTTTAGTTTTGGCCGACGTCCTATTATGTTGTCTAGTTTTATTATGATTATTATTGGAAGCATTGGGGTAGCTTTTGGACCACAGAAAAATTTTGGTAGAACAATTAGTTACACTATTTATGCAATTAGTCGATTTATAATTGCATGTGGCACTAGAGGTATTAATGTAACCGGATTTGTGCTGGGTATGGAAATGATGGGTCCCTCTAGAAGAACATTTGCTGGAATTGTGATCGAGTACTTTTTTGCCATAGGCCAACTGATACTTATAAGTCTTGTGTACTTAAACTACATTATATTGGAAAATTCATGGCGTGTTCTAGCCACTGGACTTATTTTTATTGGATTTCCATTTTTATCATATTTTTTGTAATATTTAAAAAAAATAGTTTATAAATTAGCAATTATTTTTATTTTAAAATTTAATTTAAGCATTTTGCCCGAATCACCTAGATGGCTGTTGTCCAAAGATAGAAAAGAGGAAGCGTACGAAATTTTGAAGAGTGTGGCCAAAACAAACAAACGTGAGTTGAAGAAAGAAACATGGGAAAGTTTGCTGATGCATCATGAAAATTCGGTATATTAGATTAATTTTCAACTTGAGAGAAAATTAGAAAAAATTTCGAGCCTACCAGGACTCGAACCTGGAATCTTCTGATTCGAAGTCAGACGCGTTATCCATTACGCTACAGGCCCTACTATAAATTTAACTCTAGTTTTTTTACATCAAATTAATCATTATTTTATTTATTTTTTTTTTAAGGTATCAAATAAATTACATGAAGAAACAGTAATAGATGCAGTTAAATCACCTAAATTAGCCTTAATGAGCTGTATTCTATTTCTCAATTGGATAATTAATAATTTTCTATTTTATGGTTTAGGATTAAAAAGCAGTGAGTTGGGTGTTAATCCATATATTACTTTTACAATATCTGCATTAGTCGAAATTCTTGCCTATTTAGTTACCCATGTGCTTCTCGATAAACTAGGCCGTAAGGCGCCATATGTGTTCTTTTTGTTCGCTGCCGGAGTTTCATGTCTGTCCATTTCATTTATTTCAAATAATTTAATTGTGGTCACATTAGCAATGGTAGGTAAATTTTGTGCATCTGCAGCCTATGCTATTATATACTTGTATACGTCAGAATTATTCCCTACTTCAATTAGAAACACAGGCATGGGTGCATGTTCAATGATGGCTCGTGTGGGAGCAATGACAGCACCTAAAATACTTGATTTAAGCTCAATATCGGCCGATTTGCCATTTATTGTGTTCGGTATAAGTGGAATTGTTTGCTCAACAACTTCAATCATTCTACCAGAAACTCTTGGCCGTGGTTTGTCTGAAAATATAAAAGAAGCAAACAACTTAAATAAACTGGGGCTTTCGTGCAAGGCTACCGTTGAAGAAGATGCGGATGAACTAGAAATGGATAGTCTAAATAAAAAAGAATATGACTAAATTCATTTTGAATATTCCTGGTTTTAAAAATAAATTTTTTTTTAGAAATTTATTTTAAATATTTTATTAATTTTATTATTCTTTAATTTTAACTAGATTTTAGTTATTTTAAATTTTGGCACAAGTTATAATTAAAGAAATTTTTAATTCAAAAAGAATTTTTTTAAAAGGTAAAAAAATATTCTGCTAAATTAATATATAATTTTATCGCAAAATTCAGCATATTTTTGAAAATTTTTATAAATATATTAGTTTTATACCAATATTTTTATTTTTTTACTAAAAAAAGCATTATTATAATTAATATTTGACTTAAAAAAAGCACCTACAGACCTTGAAGGGAAAAAAGTTCTAAAAACGACTAAAGTATCCATCCATGTGCTTTATATTTTTTATAAATTTTATAAAATAAGAGCTTTTTTTTAATTGGATTATTTTCAAGTATACATCTATAAATGTATATTGATTATTTTTCTAATAAAAATTAGGTAGTTTGAGAAATAATCATATTTATATTTGGCTTTTCATTAAGGAAGATAATAGTAATAGTTATATTTTTTTTAAATGTTTATTAAAATAATTTAAAAAATAATTATTTAAAAAAATTCGGTTTTTACAAATAAATTAAATCTAAAATTAATATTATTTTTTTAGATTTCAGATAAACAAGAAAAGTCAGAATGATTTGAGGATACAGAATTCAAAGAATTAGATCTATTATAAATAGTTTTGTTTTCCATTATGTAAAAGTCAATGTCTAATTTTACTGGTATGATGTCTCTTGAATTAGAGCAATAGTTAATAAATTGGTCAAGGTTTTTGAATATTTTTTTTTCAAATCCACGTATCCATACACCACTTTTTGACTGCATAATAATATAGTGACAATATTGATTATTATTAATATAAATTGGTACTTTGACAGACAAAACTAAAGCTTGCTCGATTGATTCACTTTTACGAACAATAAACACTCCAACTTGTTTGTCACTCAAATAGTTCTCAGCACTATGTCTGTTAAGATGTGGCATAAACCATTTTTGTTCTTCCAAATTATCAAATGATTCAAATTTTTTCAATTTTAGTCTCAATTTTTGAATGATAGTCTTCATTTTTCTAGTTTTTTTGTTAACTCAGTGTTTGGTTTCAACTCGATAATTCAGTTAAATTTATATACTAACAAGTTAATTAGCTGATCAAATCTGTTAAGTTAAGCTAAAACTAATTGTCATGTAACATATTAAATATGACTAATTAGTTAAGCAATATCTTGTGGATCAAAATGTTGCATTAATCCTAATCCAAATCACTGTGTTAATCTCATGAACTGATGTTGATACGCATAATTGTCTAATTGTTAATTATAATTTAGAAAGATTTTTTTTAGAAATTTATTTTTTGAGTTGAGTGAGAGATATGTTTGTACAGGACCTTGTCATTCTGTTCCATTAATTGTTAGGCTCGCTTTTGTGAATTTCAAAAACAAAAAGAACAAAAATTTTTCATATTTTGATAAATTAAAATCTACCAAAATAAAATACACT
>VANL01001083.1:0-17957 GCA_006352455.1 Brachionus sp. 'Tiscar' | reverse complement strand
GTTCTGTAGTTTTTGTTGAGCTTATCTTTTGCGTGGAGCATGAAATCGGAATAAAAGAGTAATCGAAGTTATAGTTATAGTAAATAAAGTTAATGTTAGTTCTAATCAACAACAGGTTCAAGCAAAAAGACTAATAGTTAGACCAATATTCAATTAAAGGATCAAGAATAACTGGTAAGCAAAATTTATTTCAAAAAGGTTAGATCAACCAAAAAATATTTAATCTTTTTTTTTTAAATCAATCAAATAAATAAATTGAAAAAAATTAGATATCATTTTTTTATTTTATATCAAATAATTAATTTTGTATCATCATAGCTTTTCATCACTAAACATTAAAGGATAACTTCTAAGTTCTTGTTAGTGTTTTTTATGTAAGAGTCTTTAGGCTCAGGTCCTTTAGTTTTTTTTTAAATTCCTTTAAAACTATTTAAAATATAAAGTTTTGAATTAATATAGTTTATTTAGATCGATCATTTTTTATTTAAATTTATGTTTCAATCATTAATTTTATGTCAAGCTAAATGAATATTTTTATTAAATTTCTCATAATCTGTTTTTTCGAAATTCTTATGTAAATTATAGTAAGCCAAATATATTTGAGTTTACTCTTGTGGTAATGCTGCAATTCTGATCCACACTGGAATAGGCTGTCCGAGAAGAATGACGGGTTCAGACCATCTACTTGTAAGGATGTTCCAGCAAAAATTTGAGTGACATTTTTTTAATTTGAAGAGTCTTCCTGCACTTCCTGAAAATCTTACTGGACCTAAATTAGAAATAAATATTTTAATTTAAGAAAATTTATTTTACAAATATTAAAATTAGAAAATTAAAAAAAAATAAAAGAATTTTAATGCAAACTAAACAATCATGATCTAGAAATTTAAGATAAACAACTTTTGACTAAGAAAAAAATTATGTTAAAAGCATGACTTGATTTCGATTGTATTGTATTGTTATAAGAAACTTTGAAATTCAAGTAAAAATATGTGCACATCTTGTGATCGTTTTCAAACGAGGTCAGAAAATAATTTAAAATTTTTATTTGCGAAAATTTATTTAAAAAAATTCATTAAGAGCTGAAAAAAAACGAGCAAAAAAAACTTTTTTTTTTATTCAAAATATTTTCAAATCTATAAATATGTTTTAAATTGATCTCGACAAGAGGAAAAAAAAATCTTAATTTTTAACATGACCAAATTTAACTCTTAATAAAACGAGTTTTACAAATCAACCGTAATAGATTTAAAAAAGTCATGCAAAAAAGCCGAGTGAAAAAAAAAGAAAAAAAAAGAATCGGTAAAAGGATTAATAAAATCGGAACATTTCTTCTATATTAACATTATTTTACAAGCTATTAAATATTATTAAAACTTAAATTGAAGTTGAAAAAAAATTACTCAACTCATGATCACTGGTCAAATCTAAATCACTAAGCGATTTTTTTAATCCGTTTAGCCGACCATTCTCGGCATTATTCTCTAGCCTGGTCTCACCGTCATGCTCCATCAACTCGTCCTGCTCATTTCTCTTTCTACATACTAAAAATTTGCACTCGTCTTCATTTTCACTCTGATTCATAGCCAAATTCCAGTCATTGGTGAATTGTTGCTGTTCATCGGGACATTGCTGGTCTTTGAGAGGCCCGCGCCGCTTCGAATAGTCGTACATCAAGTACTGGGTCGTGTTGTACGGGGCCTTGAGCTTGTTTGTTTGAGTGTTGAAAAATTTGTATCTATTGAAACCTTTGGGATGGTTTTGTTTTGAGAACTTGTTGTTTTGAATCTGTTGGGGTCTAGACTGATTATGCAGATGGTGATGCTGATGAAAATTATGATGTGTCTTTGGCTGATTGACTATGACTAAACGGGGCTCGTTCTTGGTCACATTGATGGTCAACTCGTTGCGTATCTGGTTATTATTAAAGTTAGAGCTAAATTGACGAAAAGTATTATTAAAAAAATGAGGTGGGTTAAACTTCTTTTTCGCCTGGTTTCTAGGCAGCATTTTTTGTATCAAACCAAAAATCCTGTTACAGTGAATCTTATTTTATTTATCTAAAGTAAAAATAATGATAAAAAATAAACAAAGATAAACAATAATTTATTTATTGGCAAATAAATTAAGTGCGTAATTTGATCCGGACAAAATTGAGACCTTGAATATGATTTTGATTAAAGTGTTTGGGTCACGTGACCCATTAAAATTACGTAGAGTCTTTCAAGCATGAATTTATTTTGTGAAAAATAAAAAAGGAAAATAAAATTTTGAAACAAAAATATTAAAATAATCCAAGTCTTCGCTTATATTTTATACTAGTGAGAAAAAATACAATGGTTAAATTCATTCAATTTAAAATTCATGCAAATTTTTAAGCCATTATTTAAGTTGATTTTGCTATTGAGAACAATGAATTTTGAAGCACAAAAAAAAAGTAAATTTATGGCTGTCTAGACAATGGAGCCTACAATTCAGATGTAAAAAAATATCCAAGATCTAAACTTAAGGTGAAAAATTTTTTTTTAATTTCCTAAAATGGCTTAGAATCGTCAATATCAAATAAATTTTGAAATAAATGTGTGTTTTGTTTAAAAACTGCCATTAAATATGTGTTCACTTCAAGTAAAACAGCGGGTTTGCTTTAAAATGAGAAAATTTATCAAACATGAAGAAATTACATCAAATTAAATATTTAAATATTTTTGGAATTTTTACAAAAAATTATTTTTTTTTTGAAAAAAAGACATCTTTAATAAATTCCAACAAGCATTTTTTTTGTCTTTAATTTTTACAAAAAAAAACTTTCTTTTTTAAGTTATTTATAGTGAAAAAAAAATTCATGTCTGTTCATGTTTAAAAATATTTCAAAATTGGCTAGTTTTATCAAATTTTTTTTTCCATTAAATCTTTAAATAGATTAATTTCACACAAAACCTCTTGGCAAACAGTTGTCACACTGCACGCATGAAATTCAAAAGTCTGGGAATTTGTTGTCATGCATGTAAAGCACCGTTTATGTTTCTTAAGATAAATATGTGATAAATAAAGATTTTACTTCCCAATTCGTTCCATACCATAAACCAAAATTAATCTTCCTTAGCTCAAATTGACCATGATTAAAAATTTTCATTTTTAACCTGACAATCATCAAAATTCTATTAATTGGATCTTTAGGCAGCTTTAGTCTAATTCAAATTCATTAATATTAGCAATTTTTTCGATCCTAGATTCTTTTTTTTCAATTATAATTTAGTTTTATAATTCTATTAGAATTTAATTTAATAGTTTATTAAATTATAGGGTGTTTTTCAAACTATTATTTAAAAAATATATATTTTTAAACAAAAAAAGGGTTAATCTAATGAATTAATTTATTTGGACCATGAAAAATAACTCAGCTTAACCTATTTATTAAAGAAAAAAAATAATCAATTTAGAATTTTAAATATATTTTTTATTATAATGAGAAGCGTTTTTTTTTATGCGAGTTTTAAATTCCCAAAACTCATTAGGGAAATTTTTCTAATAAAAAAATTTAATCAAAATCAAAATACAAATAATTTCTAAGAGAGTAGTTTAAATTAGATAAGATTAGGAAAAAAGATGAGAATTTGATTAATTTTCATAATCATTTAGGCTATATTAAAAAAAGAAAAATATTTTTTTGTTTGAAATTTATTAAAAATATCGTGGGTTATGATAATTTTGATGATATTTTATGCGAATCAAACAAATGATCGTTGTTATGATTATTTTATTTTTAGATTTTCATTTTATTAAAAAAAAGAAAATAAAAAAATTTTATTTAGTTTAATATTTTAATAAACACATTATCATCTCTTTTTTGAAAAAGCATTTCGCCTGGAAAACTAACAAGTCCATTTTTTCTTGCTCGCAATAACAAGCCAACTAATTTATTTGATATTTTGTTGTAAATTTGGAAAAGTCTACCAAAGTGAATAAAAAGTGATCCATTTGAGTCCATAGAACCGTTTTGTCTTATCACCTTTTCACAGACAAATATATTTTTGAAATTTTCATCATTTTGTAACAAACCTCAAGCAATTCTATAATTTCATTGTTAATATGGTTATGTGCATCTATCCCGCGTTTACGAGTTTTTTCATTAATCGAAATACCATAAGTTGCATCATCTTTTCTTTTTTTAAAATTAAATTATTTTTTTTAATTTTAAAAAGTATCAAGTACTTTGGTTTGGTCGAATCAAGATTTGATCGAATTAATTCCCAATTAGAAGAAAAAGGATTTATAAGATTTTTTTCTTGATTATACTTGACCAAGTCTTCGAAATATTTTATTCGATTTGAACTGTTCATATATGGTCAAGCGATCATTATAAGTTAATCTATAAAAAATTTAAAAATTTTTAATTTTTTTTTTTATTTAGATTCTTCTCCATGTTATATTTAAAGTAAAACAAGAAATTTGTTTATTTTTAATTAATTAATAATAAATAAATAAGAATAATTCTAGCTATAATAATGTTTCAATCATTGTTTATATCTGCTAATACTTTCATTTAGTTTGCTTATTTAGTTAAATTTTTCTTTTTGACAATTAAAATAGAAATTATTTGAATGAATTATAAATTTTATCTAAGCAATTAAAACATAAACAAAATAAGCATTAAATTTTCTATAAGATTTCAGCCATCAATCAAATTAGTTCAGATTCATAATTCCTTTAATTAACATAATTCTTTAAAACTTTTTTAATTCAAAAATTAGTCAAATCAATATATATCCAATGTTTTTTATTTAAATTTTTATATTACCTTTTAAAAAATTGCTTAAAACAAAATAAAAAAACAGTTAAGTGTTTTGTAAACCAAATTAGGCTTAAGGAAGGCATTAAATACCTTTTTTCAAATAGTTCTTTTCTTTTATATAAATAATTTATAATTTACATCAAACTCAAAACAGAAATGCAATTTGAATCAGAATAAAATTGTTATTTTCAAATATTTTTTAATTATTCTTTTTAACTAAAATAGTTTAATAATTTGAAATTGATTACATAATATTTAAATTATTTTGATAAATTTCTTTCTTAACATTAATATTCTAAAACATGGTAAAATTTATATTTAAAATATGCATTTAAAGGACTCATAAGGCTTTTTTTAAACTAGCCTTAATTAGTCTTGAAAGTACCATTTAATTAACAATATACGAAATAGATAGTGTAGTTTTAAAAATATTTAATAGAAATTGAATGATGAAAAATAAACAAAAAATAATTTTATTATTAAAAATTAACTTAAAAATTTATTCGGACTGGATCTATCTGTCTCGAAAAAAAAATTTACAAAAAAGGGCCAAAAGAAGATTTGACAAAAAAAGACCATAAATGACAAGACAGAAATATGTATATATATTTATATATATATATAACTATTTAAAATCATTATTTATAAGTGACTCTGAAAATTGGTCAAAAGAACCTTTTTCATATAGAAGTCGATAAAAAGTTACTTAACTCATTCTCGTTGGTCAAATCCAATTCACTTAATGACTTTTTTAACAGTAACATTTGACTATCTTGATCCTTAATTAATTTTTCATTACGTTTAGCTTCTTCTGTTTCATCAAGTTTTTTCACCGAAAAAAGATTTCTTAACAATACTAAAGTCGGATCGTTTTCGTCTGTTTGATTAAGGGCTAAATTCCAATCGGTAGTAAACTGCTCTTGTTCGTCAGGACAAACTTGATCCTTAAGAGGACCGCGGCGCTTTGAATAGTCATACATTAAATATTGAGTTGTATTATATGGAGCTCTTAATTTATTGACATTAATTACTCTATGTCGGTTCTTATTTTTCAATGATTTGGACTTATAATACGGTTTTTGGTTAGTATTATTATTATTATTATCAAGTCTAATGTTGTTTTGAGTCATATTTATCCTAAAATGATTACGATTTTTATTGTGACTATTAAAATTAGAATAAGTACTGAACTGACGTGGTTTATTATTTAAAAAGTTTACCGATGACCAATTGTGATTTTGTGTATTCGAGTAAGTTCTTACCGTCTTTTGTGTCTTAAGCATATCGAAATTTTTTGTTTTAAACTGAAACTGTTGAATCGCAAATTTGTCTTGTGGCTCTTGAAATTGATTGAATGGTTTATGTTTTTTCTTTTTATTAATCCAATTGCGTGTTTGTAAATTATGAACTGGTGAAAGAATACTCATAATTCTTAGTTTCATTCAAATAATTTTTGTGAAAAAGATAAAAATTTATTTTCTATCTTTCTGTTTTGAATATTTCTTTCTATATTGTTTTATAGAAGAAGAGAGGAGAGAAGTTAGTGGTTTTTGGACGTTCTTTAACTTTGTTAGTTTTTGAAATTTTTCTAAAAATAAGAAACAAAACTAAACAATTTATAGCATTTTTAGCGCAAGTCTAAAGGACCAGTCGATGAGAGAAAAGCTAATTTGATTGGGTTAAGAATTTTCCAATTAAATTTAGAAAATGGTCTGTATAGACTAGTCCATATAGAGTATAGTTATTCGAATGTTAAGCAATACATTTTTAGTATAAATTAGTTCAACGAATGAAAATTTTGCGAATAAATTACGTTCTTTTAAGAACAGAGGGGTTTCTAAAAAGGCCTAAACAATTTTCAAGATGAGCCCGAAAATTATTTAGCTTTTAGATCCTCCTCCAAATTAAACGAATTTATTATTAAAATTTTCTATTCATATATAGTTTTAATGAGATATTCAAACAATTTTCTCTTATTTCTCCAAATCACTCTTATTGAGGATATCGCGTAGCAACTTATAACCTTGAACATGATCCCTAGCTCAAATAAGCCTTTTCTAGTTTTAGAAAAAATCCAATCAGCTTTTGACATTTTAATACTAGAATAATTTTAAATTTAAAAAAAATGTCACATATTTTTATTCAATAGTAACTTTTCAAATAAGCATTTATATTTAATATGTTGCTTAGTTTTAGAAGTCTCAAAGATTTTTTTTCATAAAAATTTTTTTAATAAATAATTACATATTTATATTTTGAGTTTGATTTATTGATTTTATTTGTTTCTCACATGGATTTTTGTGATCAAGTGCAACAAAATGCCAATGTCACTTTTTGGATAAACTAGATGTGATAAAGTATCAAATTTATGATCAAGCTTTTTTTAGTAAAATGCGTGAGTGTAACTAAACAACACGACTTAGCTCAATTTAATTTCTTTTTTGCATCATTAGTTAAGTATGTTCGAAATTTGGTCAAAAATTAATTAAATCGTAAAATTAAAAAAAAAAAAGAAAAAAAAAAAAACAATTTTTAGGCTTGAACGCATAAGAAAAAGAGAGAGCAGTAGCAAAAATCAATTGCAGCAGTCGTGGAAAATTACTTAACTTAATTGAAATATGGGTTAAAATTAGCATAATAAATAAATTCAAAACTAACAACTAGAAGAAAATCTTTGAAATATTTTTGCCATTAACCAAAATAATAAAAATTTTTCTGAGTTTTTTTTAATCTATTTTCTATTTGACATTTGATTATTCTTTCTTTTGATTCAAATAAAACTTTGGCTGCATTTCTAAAATAAATTAAAACCTTTCAAATGAACATGGTTACTTTTCATCAATAATTTGCTTGATCAAAACTATATTTAAAATAAATTTTATAATTCATTTCTCAATTATCGAAATTGAATTAGCTTAAGTTAAATCTTTCACGTGATGCTCTCTGTCTAATCAACACACTCTAAATAAGATTTGAGTACGAATTTCCATTTTAAATAAATCCCAGTTTGCATTTATGAATTATACGCATTTAAAACTTATTTGGCCCCTTACTCCTCTGGGTTTGCGCTTTGATAGTTTTCACTATGTCAAAAAAAACACACACACACACAAACACCTTTTTAATTGCCAAATATATCAAAACTTAATTTATTTAATTAAACTAAATTCTATTAAATAAATTAATGAAAAAATTTGACAGAGCATAGTAGTCAAATCAAAATTCTCAATTAGAATTTAAATTTTTTATGTGATTGCAAAAGTTTATTCTGAGCCTGTAAAGCCGAGAATGTTGAGTGCAAGTCACACAAGCAGAAGGTCTAAGGTTCAATCCGCTAAGGGAGAATAAATCTTACTAATGTCTATGTAATACAGGGTGCTGTAAATGATCAAATCGACGTATTAATCTCTGTGACAGATTAAAGCCATTGCTCAAGAAGATACTAAAGGATAACTATGCAAAAGGAGATGAGCGTCTCCCCATTATTCGCTGGGATAGAAGAGGGACAGTTATTATTTAAGAGATTATTCTAATAATTTTAATTTTTTAAAAAAATTTTTAATGTCTTTTATTTTGTTAATTTAATAATTAAAATTGAGATAAAAAATAAAAAAAAATTCTAAAAGTTTCACATTTAGAGTGTTCCTGTTCTTGGACTGTACCATCAAGCATATCAATTTTAAACATTTTTAACTAAGTTTATTTATTCATTTATTTGTATATCTGTATCGAGCTAAGGCTCCTTCAGATTAAAAAAAAATCAAAATAAAATAAAATTAAAATAAGATAAAATATAAAAAAAAAAAATAAAAAAATTAAAATAAAATAAGTTAAAATAGAAGAAAATTAAAATTAGATATTTTGAAATAGAGAGTTAGTTGGGTTGAATCTCACAGCAATTATTAGACCTGTAATTAAAATGTAATTAAATAAAATCTAAATACACTGTGATTGTTAAACAAAATTTTTTGCATTTAAATTTTAATTCGAAAATAATTTAATTATCCAGAATTAAAATAAACACTTTGTGCAATACTTTATTCATTGAATTGTTTTGATTTTATTTGCATTTAGTTTGAAAAACAAACTTAAGTATTATAAATATTCAATAGTTTTTTTAGCATTGCTTACCGTAACAGCACTACTTAATAGACTGTGATTTTATTTAAAAAAAAATTAAAAATTATTTTTACCAGATGAAAATATTAACAATGTTTTTCATATACTTGGATAAAATTTGTTGCATTTTTGATTATAAATCCCAGAAATTGACCGAATTTTCAATGAATGATTTAATGGAACAAGAATATAGATATCTCGAATTGCTTATGAAAAAAAAAGTAAATCTGTTTATTTATTCAAATTTATGAATATAAAAAAATATCTTAATTTTCCTAAATTTTTTATCAATAGAATTTTTATCAAATTTATTTGCTAATATAGACTAGTTTTTTGTGTCAAAATTAAAACAAATGCCAAATAATGTCTAGAATTGAAAGAATTTTAACAGGTCTAGCAAGCTACAATGGCAGAGACGCATGCATCCGCGTAACATCGTTTTTTTTTTTATTTCTTTACGGTCTGCTGGCAGATTTGAATGAAAAAAGTCCAAAAAATAACTCATGGTTGGTTCAAAATTTGCTCTTAGTCTTTAACATTGAAAAGTTGGTTCAAATGTCCGTTTCATTTCGATTGCTGGCCAAACAATTTGCCACTACACGCATAATAGTTAGATTTTTTGACGATTTGCCGGCCATTCATCAGCTCTACAAGCACTATGTCAAAGCTTTCAAAACCCAAGCGGATAAAAGCAAAAAATCTATTCCTATGGTAAATTTTCAATTAAATTATAATAAAATATTTTGAATTTTTTGCTTAAAATCTATATTAGGTATTTATCTTAAAGTTGAAGCTTTTAGTTGCTGTTAAATCTTTATATTTAACTGTTTATCAATACGAGATAAACATTTTCTTAGCGTTTTTTGTTTTCCTAAGACTTTCAAAAAATGGCAGCTAACAAAAAGTCCAACACTTCAAAAGAGGAGTCAAAGACGGTTCCAGTCGAACCTGTCAAGCAGGAAAGTTTCGTGCTTAAAAAGTTATCCGTAATAACAGACAACTTGGAAACATATCAGGGTCGGGACACTGTAATCACTCTTCTTCATTATATAGCTCTAATAATTGCTGACCTATGCACCTATTTTCGATGGGGCAGGAAAAAAAAATTAAGCAAACTATTTATTAACATGTTTATTCAACTTTCGAGCTGTCGTGTTATGCTAAGGATATTTGATGACTTTAGCGCCATCAGAGAATACTACAGATTTTATAAAAATGAAAAATTAAAAGTTAGACAAGCAAAAATAAAAATTTTATTAAAAATTTTAAAATAATTAACTTGTTAATTTTAAAAAGAAAACAATGAACCCCTATGTGAAATGGGTGACAACAATAAATTTAATTTTTTGGATTTTGTACAATCCATTCGAGCATTTGGGTTGGTTGGGCGAGCTTAAAGTTCTTGATGTGGACCATGAGTCATGGTATTTTTACACAAATATTGCATGGGCTGGCGGACTTTTTACTTCAGTATTGCTCAATTTTAACGTAGTTGTTTTATATAATATGCAAATGGAGAGCAAAGCAAAGAGAGAAGATGAAAAAAATTACGAGTAATTGAAAATTTCTGGCAGTTGAAAAATTTTATAATTTTTTTAAATTAAAAAAAAGTTCTTCAAAGATAATTAGCAAATCACAGATGACTCAATCGGCTCTGATTGCTTTTAGGGATTTTTTGGACTGGTCGATTGCAATACACTTTATGCCAGACGGATTTCTTTGGTCCGGAAAGCTGCATTATTATCAAGTCGGCTTGATTGGAGTGTGTTCTTCTCTGTGCCGAGTACATGCTTATGTAATAAATAGACAATAAAACCCGTCCTTTCGAAATTTTTAATACCCCGGCTTGAATGAATAATTTTAGTTTTAATAATATCTTTAAAATAAAATAAAAATTAAATAAAATTAGGTTTAAATCTTTTAGTCTGCTAGAAAATTGACTCAATTTTTAATGTTTTAATGGTTTTGATTAAAAAAAGAAGGCTTAAAAGGGAAAAAAATATTTTTATTACTTAAATGTTTTATGATTAATTAATTTATTAATTAGAGAAAATTTTGGCATTTAATTTTAAATTTTAAATTTAAGAGATATTTTTTTCCAAAAATTTGCCTTAATCGGCAGATAATTGCTCAAATTTTTAAATTATTTTGACTAAATTTAAAAAAAAAACTCGGAAATAATTTAAAATATCACTTTAATTATTAAAATAAATACAGAATAGATTATGCGAGTTGGAAGATAAATTTTACATTTGGAAAAAATTAACAATGTTTGCTCTGGTTACTTAGATTTGCACATTAACTTGATTTCTTGATTTGTTTTTAATAGGGTAAAAAATAATTAAATGATTAGGTGAAACTATTTTTAATTAAAATTAAAAAAAAAGTTTTTGTTTAAATTTTAATATTATTTCAAGTCATTTTAAGTAAACTTTTGAAAAAAAATTCTCTCTTTTTGTTTTAATTATTATTTTTAATTTTTTTTGTATGTTTTAATATGAGATGAGAATATCGACAGTTGTTTTATTCAACATCAAAAACCTATTAAAATTTTATGAAAATTTAAGACAAATTGCTTGACAACTATAAGCCAAATTTGAATCAAGCTTTAATGATGTTTAGTTTTTAAATTTTTTTGATTCTTAGAAATAAAATCGCTCATTAAATTTAGATTTCAAAATGGATAGTGTTTATGTGAGAGATTCGAATTTAGTTGACATTGTAGACAAAGATTGGATACTGGACAAAATACCTTTTGCTGATATAAATGTCCCCTTGGATGAATTACCAGACAGTGAATTGAACGAACTAAATGGTCAAATAGCTCAAACAGCTAAAGAATTTGAGATGAAATGGAACGAAACTGGTCTTGCTCAAACATGGGTTATCATTAATCAATAAAACTATTTAAAAATCTAATATATGATCAAACTATGTAGAAAAATAAAGTAATGAATATTTTTTTTTGTAAATTTACAAATTTTTTTTAAATAAAATTAAATTTGACGCAAATTACGTTTGCTTTTAAACTATTTTATCTTAGATTTAAAATACGCCAAAATGTAATTTAATTCCGTTTTAGAATTTTTCTCTGTTTGTTCTTGTTAAAATTTTTTTTATCAAATATGTTAAGAAATTTAAATTTGCACAAATAATAAATACATTTGATTGACATTCTTAGAATAAAGTGAAATTTGAGAGTAAAATTTTCGTTTAAAGAAACAATTATAATTTGAGGAATCAAGCAAAAATAGTCAAAAGAGAGCTTATTAAAATTTTTTTCTTTCAGATTTAATAAAAAATATTAATTTAGTATTTCAGTAGAAATATTTTATTTAATTTAGAAAAAAAATTATTTTCTATTTATTTCTTTTTTATAAATAAATTAAAAAAAAAAAATATATATATATATGTATATATAAAAAATAAAGATGCTAATAGATGGAAAACAGAGTAAATTAAATTAAATTATTTTAAACAAAAACAAATAGAAAAAAAAATTAATTCTGCTTATTAATAAATTTAAAATTAAATAAATTTTTATATTTTGTGTAATAGCTAGTCAATTCATTTTCGTATAGGACAAATTTTTTCATATCTCTAGACAAAGGTAGCTTGCTGACACTTTTTCTATTGTATTCTTTCATAGAATTTTTAATAACCATTCGACAAAGATGGCTTAATTTAAGCGGAAATACTTGTTCACTATTCTCTCTGATCATGCTGAGGGTATTTTGGTAATAAGTCCTTTCGAGATTGTACTCATTTTGATCATCCATCGAGTCTACTTTGCTTAATGCAAAGCGTTCATACTCGATGTAGTCGAGCTGTGTGAATAATCCGCTGAGAATATAGGCCTCGAAAAGAATCACTATCATTTCGTTAAGCTCCAAGGCCCTGGTAATATGAGTTTTGAGAATTTTCTTATCTTCAGAGAGCATTGTTTGAGAATAGTAGATTACATACTCCAAATGGTACAAGGTGTACATCATAGCCAAAAAATAATTTATATACTCAATGCGACTTGATCCAAATTTGGTCAAATCTTCCATTTTAAACTTGTACATTACCAGACAATTCCACAGAATATTATCTTTATAATTGCTTATCAATGAATCATAATTGAGATACACATTTGTTTGGTAATTTTTTTTCAAATTTACAATAATGTCAATCTCAATGGAGCTGAACTCATTTAATTCTCCTATAGTGAATATGTCAAAGTAAAATGGCATCAAAAACATGCCTACTGTGCATGGAAGAAGCGAATTGTCGCGTAAAAACTTCCCATTTAGAGGATTACTGCGATAATGTGTCAACAATTTGGATACTTTTTTTACTAAAGAAAAATTATAAAAATGTTTATCATTTTGATTTGGTATGGGCGTTTTGACCAAACGAGTGTAAGCAAACACATCAAATGGACATTTGATGCCATTGGAAAAATTTTTCTCCATTAAAAATACAACAGTTTCTTTTTTAATTAGATTTAAATGATTAAGATTGTATTTAAGAAAGTTGGAGTGATCGATTTTGAGTTCGATCTCAGCCGTTGAGGCTGGATCTTCGAAATCTATGGCGTCCAAGTTCTTGCTTATTTGATCGCACGGATCAAAATTGGATTTTAGATTAAGTGAACTTTGTTTGATTGAGATCGGCTTGGATAGCTCGATTTTAAAGCATTCGTTGAGATCATCAGACGCTATTCGACGCCTCTTGCTTGTTACTTCAACATCCTCGTCACTATTAGAAAAATTTGAGCGTCGATTTAGCATCGCACACTTTGCCAAGTATTCGTTCATTTCTTAAAAAAAATTTCACATTTAAAAATTTTATTCAAGAAAAAAAAATTGCTTTAAAATTTTCATCTTTTTTTGCTTTATTAAAATAATTTTTTTTTTTTGATTTTTATTAAAAAAAAAAGACATTTTAAACTGATAAGATTTCGAAAAATAAAAACTGAATTGATTAAATAAATTATGTGTTTTGGCAACAGCAAACATGAAATTTAATCACTTTCGATATTTTTTTTTTTAAATCTAATTTTAAGTAATAATGAAATATAAATTTAAAATAAAAATCTATAGCTGAAAAATTATCGGCGTTAATGAAAATTTTTAATTATTAAAATTAAATTTTTTTTCCTAGCAAACTTGATATATCAAAAAACAAATTTTTTATCACGTAGTCGAAAATGTGATTCTGCATAATAAGCTAGCTAAAAATTGTACGCAAGTAGAAAAATAGATTTGCTAAAGTTCTGCTAAATTCCAAATGAGATAAACAAACTAGCGGCAATTAAGTCTATTTGAAAAGAGCAAAACATAAGCCAAAGAATACATCATAGATTCTAAAATTTCTTTTCTATTTTACAATTATAATAATAGATTTTTATCAATTAAATTAGCTATGAGAAATTTCGTTTTCCCAAAAACTATCTTTTTTTAATGCTTAATTATTTCTTTTAGATGAAAGTGTTTACTTTTTGACTTAAATAAATTAAAATCTAAATTAATATTAGTTTTTTTTTTTAAATCTTGTCGATATAACACGAATAATAAAAATAAATATTTTTAAATGTAAATTTTAATTTGATTATAATTTTTTTTTTCATAATTATAAAAAAATTTCAAAATTTAAGTAAATCAGAGTTAACTTGTTGAACTAACTAGCTATTTTTGAGCAGACTTTTTTGGCTTTTATCTCTAGTTTAATTTTCTTTACAATAAAAGGTTTATTCTACCCCAAAATTTTTATAAAACATGTTGACTATTTTTTTTTTCGATATTCTTTAAATAGGGGTCAAGTTGTAAACTATTTATTTGAACAAAAAGCCTCTGGACTAAAATTTACTCTAAATTTATAATTATGCTAAAGGCTACAAACTAATTTTTAGCTTTGTTGAGAGAAATTGAGAAATTGCAGTCAAAAGATAAGCTAGGTAAGCTAAAGCTCGAAACTCGTGACTTAAAGACACAATTTTTAGTATCTTGAAACACAAACCTTAATAAGTAAACACTGATTCTTTTTCGTATAAGGTAGAAATTAAATGTTTTATTTTTTCAAATAATTATTTGTTGCCTTAAATTTTAATGTGAAAGTGCTGAGCTAATTATTGTTTTGAAAGAATTTTTTTTATTTAAATTACGATTTCATTAGTAAGAATTTCTAGAAAACTAAAAACGTGAATTATGAAATATAAATTGCTTTATAGCAGAATAACTACTAAGACACTCTTTACAGCTAGATTTTAAACATAATTTGATGTAAATCTTGAAGAAATAAGAAAACTATTGAAAGCTTTAATAAATAAAAAAAAACTAAATCAAAATTTCTTATTTTAACTCTTTTTAAAAATTAGAATTAGTAAGAATTAATCCGCTGAAAAAAAATTTATTTTTTATTTAATAAAAAAAGCAAAAAACACGGTAACTAACCGTCTGTATAAAAGGTAAGTATGTTGTTTACCTTTAAACTAAACAAAATTAAGCTAAAAAGAATAATTGATTTTTTTTCCAAATACAAACAGTGAGCTAAGAGCTGAAAGTGATCAAGCTTATTATTTTTTTTTTAGCATGTAATCTTGGGGTCGAAAAAAGAGTCCTTATTTTTTTATATTTTATATAAGAATTTTTATTTAAAATCATCACCAAATCTGGCGTAATTTTTTGAAATAAATAATGATAATATCTTAATAAAAAACTTTCTCAAAAACAGAAAAAAAATATGTGACAAAATTTTTGCTATCTGTAACATAAGTTCTGTAATTCAATTACGAGAAAGAATGTGAATGCATTAGAGAAAGTACTAGAGCATGCAACAATCTAATACCTTTGGCTTTGAGAGGTATGTAGTATGAGATACGATTTCGAAAATGAGATCAACAAGACCAAGTGATACTAGATTTAAAAAATTTTATTATTAAAGATTAGAAAAGGCTAAACTAGTAATGATCAACAAGGTCCAACAAAGAAATGAATGATTTTACAGCAGCTGTAACTAAAAAAATTTTTTTTTTTAATAAAAATGGTTCCCCACTGGAAATGTCGCTCAACATTAATTTTTTTCAATTATTACAGTCAATTATTAAAATTTCATTAGATTAAAAAAAAAAAACTAGCTATTAACATAAAAATAAAATTTTTAAAGTTTCTTCTATTTTATTGAATTCAAATTAATTCAAACAACATATTTTTAAATTGAACCATTTATATTTTTGAATAAAATCAACTTTTATGATTTATTTGGCAAATAAAAAATAAAACTAAGATAAAAAATTTATTAGTACTAAATAGCTTCTTTAAATTTTCTTTCAAAAATAAAAACAAATTACTTTAACAAT
The DNA here is from genome assembly GCA_006352455.1 of Brachionus sp. 'Tiscar'. Lineage (NCBI taxonomy): Eukaryota > Metazoa > Rotifera > Eurotatoria > Ploima > Brachionidae > Brachionus > Brachionus sp. 'Tiscar'. Next base: position 1,704 of record VANL01001083.1, on the reverse strand, counting down.
TTAATAATAAAAAAATATTTTTCAAAATTTTAACAATCAAAAATTTCTTTAGAATAAACGCCATAAAAATTCATTTAAAATAAAATAAAATTGATTATTTCGAAGTGGTTACAAGATAAATAGCTATTTCAATATTTTGGGTTTTTTTTCAATTTTTTAAAATCTTAGATTAAAAAAACTAATATAATATACATTTCAAAATATACAAAATTTGATTTTAATTAGTTTCAAAGCTGTTATTGAGTAAAGAACTTCGCGCTGATTGATTGCTTGGTGAGCGACATGTTGTTTGCTTAAGCATGTCAACTTCATGCCTAATCTTGGTCAATTCTTTGATGTAGCTGTCCTCCATTTTTTGATTTGTCAAAGTCTGATCCATCACTAGGAAAATCATTATTCAAATTTTTTTTTCAATTTTGTTTAGTTCTTACTTTGCATGTTGTCATGTATTACTTGCATATTATTTACGAGCTTGGTCAAAATTTGCATCCGCTCCAGCTCTGAACAAGAACTCAAACACTGCACTGAGTCACATAAGTTAACACGATTATCACTTATAGATAAAAATCAATTAATAAAAGTATGTATTTGAATAAAATGTAATGGTAGAAAAATTTTATATACCCAATTTTGTCAAGGACTCCTGTGGACATTTGAATTAGACGAATGCACAAACGTTGCAGTGTAGACTGTAGAATTTTTTCATATGACTTTAAAAATAAAGATTAAAAATAGTTTGTTTTTTATTATCAGGTTTTAATTTTTTTGATTTTATTTTTTTTTAAATATTTTATTTTTGTAGATTTTAATTTATTAATAAAAGAAGAATTTTTATTCTTTTTGCTTTTGAAATTCACAATTCCAAAATCTCAAAAGTGATTTGATTCCCTAAAAAAATTTTCCAAATTTCAGGTTAAAAAATTTAGAAGCAAAATTATGAAATTTTAAATCTAATTATAATATTTTTAGCAAATACTGCTTAACCTAAGAAATTTAAGTGTTAAGTTAAAATCAGAAAAGCCTAATAATGACGAGGTATTAATTTCAAGTGTAGATTGAGTTATGTTTGGAGAATGTTCATAATTTGTGTGTGAATTTTACATAATCATAAACAAAATTTAATTGAAATTTAAAATAAATTTTAGAATAATCAAAACCATTAACTCATAAACATATTTTTTTAAAAAAGAAAATTTGAAAAATTGAATCAACAATCAGAAAATTTGATTCACTTAATTTATTTATTCCATTCCTTTCTCTATTTGTAATTTCATTAAGGCCCAAATTAATTTATCATCAAAATATTTTGGCATAGTGTAAGAAGAAGTTTTACATTTTTATCATTTTAATATTTTCATATTTTTAGATTATTTGTTCAATATTTAAGAAACATTTTAAAAAATTTTTGTTTACTAAATGAATTTGAAAGAGTTTTTTTCAATATTTTGAAATAATGCACAAAAATTCTAAAAATATGAAAATGTAAAAATGTTAAATTATCTTTATCCTGCAAATTTTTTGAATTTTTATAGGCTAGATTTTAAAATAAAAAGTTTTTTTATCAATCAGATTTGTACTGTCTACCCTTGTAGAGCATTTTTGTCCATAGGACATCGATACTTTGATGTGATTTATTGTACTAGATTATGCTTTTTAAATTAATAAAAACTTTAAAAATAACATTATTTTCTCTTATTTGGATAT
>VANL01001082.1:0-17962 GCA_006352455.1 Brachionus sp. 'Tiscar' | reverse complement strand
AATAGGGCCAAGAACTGACCCTTGTGGTACTCCACTCGATACATCTTCCCAGTCTGACATAGTTTCGCCCATGACTATATGTTTATTTTTTCTCTCCGAGACCCAAAATTCTCTTTATTATGGTTCCTTCAGTTGCTTTTAACTTTCTTTGGTCTTTTTGATTAATTTTTAGTGCTTCACCTTCGTAGGATAGATAGGTCGATAGTATGTTTTGTAAAGCTGGATTTTTATTTTGGTTTTGAGAATTCTGTCATTTTTTCCAATGGCTCCGATTGCATTCTTTATTGTTTTTTTATTCGTTGTTGTATGTGATCTTTGTTTGTATTTTTCGAATTGATCAATACTCCAAGATACTTGATTTTATCATAATTTTCGATCATTTTTGTGTTGATAATAGATGATACTTTTTTTTCTCAGCTTTTTATTACCAAATACTATCAATTGAGTCTTATGATGATTAAACTTGATCTCTTTTTTGGTTCTGAATTTTTCGCATATTTCTAGAGATTTCTGTGTTTTTTTACTCTTCTCTAATGATAATAATGTCGTCCGCATAAAGGATTATTCCAATTTTGAGATCTCGAATTTTGGTACCGAGGTTTTCTTTCGTTTCTTAATATTGAATAATAACTAAAAAACTTAAATTAATCAATAATCCAACATAATAATGGATTTTCAATGTATAAGTCAGAGCCCGTATAGCCAAGAGGTCTGTGTTAGCCATACAAGCAGAGGGCCGGAGGTCCGAAAAGGGAGAAAAAATCTTATAAATGTCTATCTACGGGGCGCATGTTTTAAACCCCTTTCATTTAAAAAATGGGGGACCAGTTTCGACTGGGGATTTTAATAATTACGGCTTTGATGATCAACTCGATGCAGTGAGCTCTGTGTCAGATCGGAGCCTTGGCTCAAAAAGGTACTTAAAAAGGAGATGAGCCCTATGTTCCACAAGGAACGAACAAGGTTTAAAAAAAAAATTTTCAAGGGCAAAAAAAAAGATTGATATATATTTATTAGAATCAATAATAATTTGAATTTAATCTATTGAAAAATAAAAATATTCAAAAGTGATCTTTTCTAGGTATTTTATTTTTCAGTTGTTAAGATAAAAAATGATCTATTTATACTAAATAAATATGATAAATGTAGTATCCTTAGATCTTATATTTAACAATTTAAAAAAATGGCTAGTAAAGTTTGAAAAAAAATTTAATACTATTACAAATATTTGATTTACTTAACAATATTTTAATTTTCAAAGGAAATTTTAAAACAAATACAGTATAAAAAATGAAAAAAAAATAATAGAATAAAATTTAAAATTAAATAATCAAAAAAAATGATATCTAAATCTGCAATATGCGTATTATTGATTGCATTGTCTGTTTCAGGAGAATATTATTCAATTGGATGCAATAATTATCAAGTAAGAGCCGGAGATACTTGCAGTAGTTTGAGCGGTGCTTCATCAAACTATTTCTATCAATTAAATCCAGGCATCAATTGCAATAACTTGCAAATCGGTCAATCAATTTGCTTGCCATATGGAAGCAATTATGCAACTACTAATGGATATTATTCAGGTTGTCAAAATTATCAAGTAAAACAAGGTGACACTTGCTCTAGTATGGCCTCAAGAGCTGGAGTATCACTTAACCAACTTTATAATTACAATGCTGATTTGAATTGTAATTATCTTCAAGTTGGTCAAAATGTTTGCTTACCAATTGATACCGCTGGTATCTACATATCTGATACTGGAAACAACTGTAATGGAGAGCAATATAAAGTTCAATATGGGAATACTTGCTGGTCTATTTGTCTAGTCGGTCCAGCGATTAGGTACAAGTGTTGAACAATTAAAACAATTTTCTAGTATGAACTGCCACAACTAGTAACCTGGTTAAATTATTAATTTTTAAATAAAATTTATTTTGTTTTAATTAAAACTAGATAACTTTAAATTAAAATATTTCAGTAAAATCAAGAAAAATTTATTATTTATTTTTAGAATCATACTGTTTATGTATTCTATTCAATTTAGGGCGTCTATAATCAAAGATTAATGATCATTTTCAAAAATTATTATTTAATTTAAATCAGAGTTACGACTGAATGTTGAGGATAATATTTTTGCAAATAAAAAAAAGCATTATTTTAATAAAATTTAATTCACTAAATAATAACAAATCTTAATATACATTCAGAAAAAAAAATTTATTGCCTAGTAGTATTTCAAGCCAGTATCTCTAATAGTGTACGGTTTATCCCATTTTTTTTCAGGATCATATACTTCCCATCTAGATGCCGGAAAAATGTGCTTGTTTCTCTCGTACCAGCTTCTTAGAATCACTTTGCCGGCATGAGATTCTTCTTTTTCAATGGTTGCATCATTTTGTAAACGAACATCTTCACGACAATTGAACAAAAACAAAGGTCCACTCTTTCCCCTTGCTTTGGCTACTATCAAGTCATAAAATGTGTAATGATGTGGTAGAATAATGTCTTCTTTAACATACATCAATTGATCAACACTGGTTACTTTGAGTTCAGTAAATTGGTTTTCAGCCCTCAGTTGCTCCAAGCATTTGTGCAAAAATTGCTGAATGCTATTTCCTTTTTTGAGTCTAATTGATCTTCTATGACCAGAGCCATCCCAATATGAATAATCGATCTCTATCTCTTCGTTCTTCAGTTGTTCTTGCTTTTCAACCCATTCTTGTCTAAGTTTTTCTCTCAATGCATTTTCTTCTTCTTCGCGCTCGCGATCTGGTAAAAAACTCGTGTCCACAGTCGGATTTTTTCCAAATCGTTTGCGAAATTTATTCTTTGTATCTAAAGAACTTTCGTCACTTGATTCTTTTTTTTTCACATCATCATTCTCTTCTTCCTCAGCTTCTTCTTCCTCTAGTTCTTCGGCAAAAGACAATTTTTGTCTTTGATTTTTTTGTCTCTCTTTTTTTTCCTTTTTTTCTATTTCTTCTTCTAAAAGAGCCTTACGCTCCTTTGCCAATTGCTGTTCTCGTTGTAAAATTATCATTTCTCTTTTCTTTTTCATATCCTCTAAAGTAACAAGACCAATTGTGTCAGTTTTAAGAAGTTGTTCAACGGCATCATAGTGCGCCTTGAATTTGTTGTCAATTGTGCTTATTTTATTAGTTTCTTCCTCCATTTTTTTCTTTTTTATCATTAAATCTTCCTGTTCTAATTGGCGACGTTTTTGCAAAGACATAGACCGAATTGCTTCATTACCGCTTCCTTTAAATGAAGCCATTATTTATTTTGTTTTTTATTGCCCAATTATGGAATAAATATTTTTTTAAATATTTTTAGAAATTAAAAAGTTACAAAATTAACTCAACTTTGTTTTAAATTTAGAATATTATTCATAAAAAATTACAAAATTCAATCATTCAAATTTTAAAAATAGTCATTTTAATTTTACTGCATTAATTAGTGTTCAATAATATATGATTTGACTTATCTTTATAATATTCTCTAAAGTGGTAAAGTAAAATTTTTAATCAAATTCCAGTTTTTAAGAGTCTTTAAAATTTAACGATATTTAATTGACCTTCCTTAAAATAACGCGTGAGATTCAGTTTAATTTACAATCAAGTTTGTGCCCATGAAGATGCTCATATAAAATAATATTAAATTCTGCAATTTATCTTTTTATTTAATTTACAATCTTTGAAAGATTATTTTTAGTTTTGGATTAAATAATTTTAAAATAATTTTAAATTTATGAAAATATGCAAAAATGATTTTGGAACTGTGACGATATAAATTGAAATGTAATGTCGTTTTTCAACTTATAACGACAGATTCCTCCAATAATGGATGAAAATGATTATAACTATTGTAAAAAAATTTTCAATGTTAAATTTTTTTTTATGTTTTCAACTATTTTTCCATGTAGAATTATTTGAATGAATTATTCACAATACTTGTCTATGATTAGCTGCACATGAAAATATGTATCTGTATTAAATATTGATCATAAACTTCAATATGCAGTCTTAATAATTAAATTTTATTTTATTAAATTGTTAATTTCGTAGCTCATTTAATTTAACCAAGTCAATCTTGATTACACTACTCTAACTTAAATATTTTAGCTAAGATTTTCACCTATTTGAATTTCAAATATTAAGAAGAAGATGATTAAATTTGCATCATCAAAAAACATGCCTGTGTAAAGGCTTTAAATTTTTTTTAGCACTAATATTACTCTTTTTATCACCAAAATATCTCTATTTTCTAAAAACACTTTTATTAAACAAAATTACTTGCACTAAAAAAACAACTTATTGAATATAAAATTACTTCTTTAATATAAACTGATTTTAAAAAAATGATTGATCCCGAAGAGACATTTAATGAATCATCGATCGATGATAAGAGTTCATCTGCTAACAAAATAGGCATTAAAATTGAAAATCAGACCAACAACTCCAATTCTAAGTATTGAAAAAAAATGGATTCACCAAAAAACTCACAGCATCAAAAATGGAATAAGAGAATATTATAAATGTTCCATTAATTCGAAATGTCCAGCTCGAATACATCTTCATTGTATTGATGAAAATCAGAATGTCAATATGCTACGAAACCAAGAGGATCATGATCATGGCTTTATTAGCTCGTCTAAACGGTTGAGAAAAGAGATAAAAGATAAAATTATACAACTGATTGATATTAAAGTAACAGCACCATTAAAGATTATTTACACTTTACGAAAGGAAGGACTTATAAAAATAGCCAGAAAGAAAAATTCTAAGCCCCTTGTAAATTTGACCTTGAAAATTTCTAAATACGCAATTAAATTTTAATGCATCTTAGGGCCTTAAATATTTTTCTAAGAATTTTAAAATAAAGTTAAGAAATTTTAAATAAAAGATTAATAATCTGCTTAAAAATTTTATTTGCATTTATTATGGTAAAAAATTTTACTTGAAAATTTAATATTAATTTCATTTTTTTCAAATAATTTTAAATAACTTGAATCTTAAATAAACTCAAGAATAAAGATTTAATTTAAATATTTGCCAAGGTAAATTCTATTTAAAAAAATTATCAAAAATTTCATAAATCAAAACGAGTAAATTTAATTTAAGAATTTAACCTTGCAATTCACTTGATACCTTTCGATCAAGACATTGAATATTAAGAAAATTTTCTAGTTTTTAAGAGACGAGGGAGTAGAAAAAGTTTATGATTAAAAAAATTTGCTAAGAATTTTATTTTTTAAATTTGAAACATTTGATTTTATAATTTTAGTAAAATTAAATTTTTTGATAACAAAAAAATGATTTCAACAAAAATATTAAATATTTTTAAAATTTAAAATTTAAAATCGAAGAATGTTCTATATATTCCTTAGCATCAAAAACTGAATCAAAGGTAGAAGAAGCTTCAACTAAAGACAACCAACATCCAAAAAATGGAGATTTATTCAAGAATTTGAAAGTCAACAAGCCGTCCATCCAACACCAAGAAAGCGTTATTTTATCAGCAACCTAACAAGCCTTCAACGTCAAATCAAGCGGAAAAAGATGAATATCAAATTGAGATTGATACAAATAATGTTTCAAATGCTGAAGATGAAGTTAGATCAAAGAAAAGAGTTGGTTTTTCAAAACCTGAATCTACAAAAATTACTCAGCCGCCTACAGTCATTAGAACAACAAGATCATCTTTAAGAGCACAAAAATAATTATTTAATTTTAATTTCTTATATAATTGAATTTTATTTAATTTTAAATAATTAAATAATAAAAATTTTATTAGGTTGACAGTATTTTTTTTAAGGATAAAAATTAATTTTTTTAGGTTACACACTTATATGATTTATAGAGTACATCGTTCGTTAGTGTACATGTCATTATTTATAGGAGAGCAGTAAAATAAATCCCATTAATAAATATAATTTTTATTTTGAAAAAAAATTGTTTTTGTCAAATTGGCACAGATTTTTAGATGCTTGAATTTACTCTCTTAGAAAATAAGAACAAATTAATCAAGCCTGCCGATCATGAGATTCTGTCTCTGAACTGATTATCATGGATAAAATGAAATGTTAATGATTCGACTCGATTTAATTCGTTCAATATTTGTGATTTCTTATATCTTGAATTTTTTTTCATTTAATATAAATTTTAAAAGAAAGCAATCAGCCTTCGTTTTATTATAATTTGAAAAAATAAATTTGATGCACAGTTTAGTCGATTTGTTTGTTTTTAATTTCAAAAAATTGGCTGATTAAATTTTAAAATCTTTTTTGTTTTTTTTTCTGAGGACTCTTTAATGCAGTTTCTAATATAAAATTGTATCTATTTTTTTGTTTTATTTAAAAATTTGAACAATTTATTTTACAAGAATAACAATTTATTAAAATAGAATAAATTAAATTCTATTTCGGAAATATAATATTAAAAACTTCATCATAGTTTTTGACAAAATGAGCTTGAATTCCTTCTTTAATAAAATCCTGAAGTTCATTGAAATCTTTCAAATTCTCATGTGGTAAAATTACAGTTTTAACTCCTGCTCGTTTTGCCTTTTAAAAAAAAATAAATTTTAATTTACTTTTGTTTTGAATAAAAAATTTTCTTACCGCTATGACTTTTTCTTTGATTCCTCCCACTGGTAAAACTTTACCTGTCAATGAGACCTCACCAGTCATTGCTACATTTTGTATCAATGGTCTATTCATTGCCAGAGATAACAATGCTGAAACAATTGTACAACCAGCTGACGGACCATCTTTAGGAGTTGCTCCCTAATACATTTTTTAATTGTTTTTCAATTATTAAATTTTTCTTATATTAAATTTCAAATAAAAACAATACCTCTGGTACATGAACATGAATAAACCCTCGCTGAAGAAATTTATTGTCTGGATTGTGCTGAACCAAAAACGATTTTGCATATGTATAAGCTATTTGAACACTTTCCTTCATTACCTCTCCCAAATGCCCAGTTACTGTAAGGGATCCTTGCTCTTTACTGTCAGGTGAAAGATCCAAAGGCCGTGAAAGTGTTGTTTCAATGAAAAGTGTTGAGCCACCCATGCTTGTCCAGGCCAATCCCATTACAACTCCTGGTGGTGTTTCATCATACATGCGATCGCTTGTGAAAACTGGTTTGCCAACAAAGTCATGCAGATTTTCATTTATTACTTGTATATGCTCAATTTTATCTTTGACTAGCTTGAATGCTGCTTTTCTGAATATTTTCTCAATATGCTTTTGCAAATTTCGAACTCCACTCTCACGACAATATGATTTTATTAGTGTATTTAGGGCTTCATCAGTTATATCTATTTGTTCATGCTTAACACCGCTGTTTTTAATTGCAGTTGGAATCAAATATTGCTAGAAAATAAAAAATGCATCAATGAAAAAAACTATAATCGATTTTGCCAGATTCATCAAAAAAAAATATTCGCGAGAAACAAAGCTTCACCATTATGTGAATTTCGAAAATCTGACTTATTAATCTGCATATTTGTAAACCTTTTTTCTTTGAATATTTTTTTTTCTTTAATTGATGTTTATAAATACAATTTTTGATTATTCGATTAATTTTCATTTCTTTTTACTTGAGTTTTGAGTTAAATTTTGGTAGCTCTTTCAAGCTTTTTAGGCATGTCAAAAAAATATCAAGAAAATTAGCAAGTAAAAATTTTATTATTTAAAAAAAAATTATCTAATTAACTAAAAAATAAAATTAATTAATATGAAATTTAATTCAAACTATTTAAATAATAAAAAATAAAAGATTTTTTTGATTTTTCAATTTAAATTCAAAAAAATTAAAATAAAACATTAATTTTATCTAGAATTTTCTCTAGTATCTCTAGAACCGGGGTTGTGAAGTTCGCTTCAATTTGATCTTTTCAATTCAGAAAAACTTGAATATATTTTTTACTAAAAGAGATAATTTAGTTCTATAAAATGCTTAATTAAAGCAATTTTCTTAATGCAGGAAAATAGGTCTGCAAAATTGTTTGAAATTTTCTGAATTTTGTACACCATTAAAAAGTATTCTAATCAACTTTTCAAGTACACTACAGAGTTTTTGCAGACATATATTTTCGAATTAAGCAAAATTGCTTAAACATTAAACATTTTCCAGAACTGAATTATTCCTTAAACTAAAAAAGCTATTTAAATTTTTCTGAATTTAAACGATCGAATTGAAATGAACTTCACAATAAAACATGTAATTAAGTTGGTATAATTAATAGAGGTCCGAAGGTAAAACAATTTTTTGCCAAAGTATTGGTCGACTGATAAAAAAGTTAACTAAATTAATACGTTTTTTTGCAGATGTGCTTTAAAAATATGAGCATTTAAACTAAGTTTTGTCTTTTGGATCATGATATATTTTAGCTCAAAGAAAACCAACTTTATTTTTCATTTAATTTTTAAGATGAAAATTTAACAAAGGTATAGACATTATGATTGTTTTAATAATTTAATATTTTTTGTACTTTATCTTATTTTATTTTTGCCTTGATCCTTTTTGTATTTTCAGTACTTTATTTTTAATAAGTTAAAAGTTCAATTATTTATTATAATTCTTACTTATTTTTTTCTAATTTACGACAAACCGAATCCCTAAACCAGGGCCCCAGCTCCATATTAATTTTTTGAAGTAAAGATTTAATTAACTACAAATTAAAAATGTACTAAAAGTAAAGGAGGGGGTATTTTGAATTTCCAGAACAAATATTCTTTCTTTTTTGATAAATCAAAATTTAAAATAATATATATTTAAAAAATTACTGCAACTTAATGCAACAAACTTTGCTGCATCTATTTTTACCCAAAATATTTTTTCAAATGTAAAATAAAAGACAAAACATCAATAAAATTTAAATTTATTATTGATTTTGTTTACCTAAAAAAAAAAAAAAAAAAGTTTTTATTTTAGATAAAAAAGATGCAACAAAGTTTGTTGAAGAATTTTTGTTCTTTTTAATCTAGAAATTTACAATACCAATGGGTCTATAAATTTAAAAATTCCATTAAGTACAAAAAAAACAGGAAAGAAAATAGCTATCTTATGTTTAAATCTCATTGTCTATCAATACCAACCAATTTATATGAATGAACCGAAAAATCCCATACATCGAAAAGTCACTGAAATTGTATTTAGCAACTTGCAACAACAGCTCCTTCAAATAATTGGTATTCCAACTAGATAACTCAAAAATATACTACATAAAATTGAATTTTATGACTTTTTTTTTAAAAATTCATAAAAATAGTATTTTTAAATAAAGGAATGAAAATTTTAATCGATCTTACGTGAATTTAATCAGCTAGGAAATCTAAATTTAATAGCAAGATAACAAAATATTTTAAAAAATTGATAGAAAATGTAAAATTGTATGGAAACTGAACTTTCTACAAAGAATTATAATTTAAAAAAAAAAATAAAATTTTATCCTACCTTGGCTATGGCAAGTTTTTCTTCAGCAACATAGCCAGATACTTCAATTATTTCCATTCTATCCTTAAGCGGTTCAGGTATAGTGTCAATTACATTAGCTGTACCAACAAATAAAACTTTGGACAAATCAACTGGCACATCTAAATAATGATCCAAAAAGTTAACATTTTGTTCTGGGTCTAAAAGTTCAAGGAGAGCAGAAGACGGATCACCCTGGTAGCCACCACGGCCTATTTTATCAACTTCATCAATCAAAACTAATGGGTTCTCAGTTTTTGTCTTTTTCAAACACTGAATTACTTTACCAGGCATAGCACCAATATATGTTCGTCTATGGCCTTTTATTTCAGCAACATCAGTCATTCCGCCTACACTAAATCTAAAATATTCACGATGCAAAGCACGAGCAATCGATCTCGCAATCGATGTTTTGCCTACACCTGGTGGTCCAACAAAGCACAAAATTTTTCCCTGAGTTGTTCCTTTCAAATTGCTAACTGCAATGAATTCTAAAATTCTTTTTTTAACATCTTCCATGCCATAATGATCTTCATCCAATATTTGACTAGCTCGAGCAATCTCCAAAGTCTCGGGTGTGGTTACGCCCCAAGGTAGACTTGTCAACCAGTCTAAATAATTTCGTGAAACACTTAAAATAAAATTTTTTTTAAAAATTTTTTTCACATAAAGTTTAGTATTTGTCTACTTGAACTCGGCTGAGTGGTGATCCAAATAGCTTAATTTATTTAGTTCTTCATTTATTACATCCATAACTTGTTTGGGAACAGTTAAGGATTTTAAGCGTTCGCGAAATTTTTCTTCAATAGCATCTTTGTCTTCTTTTTCAATTCCAAGCTCTTTTTTGATTACTTTGAGCTGTTCTTGAAGCATGTATTTTCTATGCTGTTGCTTTACTTTATCCTCCACTTCTTTGCCAATTTTCACTTGAAGCTTACTCATTTCAAGCTCTTTTTTTAGTAGACGTAATGACAGCATTAACCGATTAGGTATCTAATTTAAGAAAAATAGTTTTGGTTATTTTAAATCTAGAAAAGCTTACATCGAGCTCTTCGAGAACATCCTGCTGTTCCTTTGGATCTCCATTTGTTATAGCCGCTCCTAGATCACTCAAATAGACTGGATTTTCAGCTACTCGGGGCCCATTTTGTAGCAACAGAGAAATGGTTTCTCTCATAATTGGATTTAAAGTAATCAAATCTCTTATTGTTTTGACTATTTCATTACTCAATGCCTTAAATTTTTATTTTATTACATAGTTTTCTGACACTATATATAGGTATTATAAATTAGCTTTTTTATTTAATTTCAATTAAAATTTGAACATAATAATAAATCATTAATTTAAATTTTATAAAAAACCAAAAATGAGGTATTGTGAATTTCGAAAACAATACGAGCAAAAAATCTTCCTTCAAGATAAATAAAAATTTACTAAATAAAATAAATTTAAAAAATACTGCAACTTAGTTCAATCATTCTTATTGCACTTTTTTTACCAAAAATAAAAACTTAACTTTATTTTTTTTTAGGTTAACAAAATCAAATTTTATTCATGTTTTGTCTTATATTTACATTTAAAAAAATATTTTGGGTAAAAAAATGCAATAAAGTTTGTTGCACTAAGTTGCAGTATTTTTTCAAATATATTTTATTATCTATATTGCTCGATTTTAGTGATATGTCCCTCTATTTATAGTGACATGTTCTTATGTATCGATATTTTTTTTTAATTTGAAAATTAACTAAAAAAGTGACAAAAAGTAAACAATCTTTTATCTTCTATTTTCCTATCAAAAAAGAAAATTCCTATCTTACATGAAAATAAATAATGATCAATTTTTTATAAAATTAGCTTTAGATTTTAATCTTAAAATATTTAGATTAGTTCGGCAGCCCTAAACAAACGTTATTTAAAAAGGAAAAAAGTTTGTGCTTTTTGTTTTTGAAATTCACATTACCAAAAATCTTAAATTAATTGACTGATAGATTCCCGATGCTCTTTATTTGGCTTAGTTTAAATTAAAAAAATTTAAAAGATAAAAGATTTTGACCTGGACTTGGACTTGACTTGAGACTTGTGACTTTTAAACAACCCTGGGATGGACATTTTTTTGAAAAACAATTTAACGAAATTAACAATTTCATTTTCCAGTAATAAAAAACAAGTTAAGTATTTAATTTTTGGATAAGCAAAGTTAATTTTCTTTTTTCTGTATTTCTAGAATATACCATTCTTCAATCTGACTTACTGAAATAGTCTTCTTTCTAGTTTGACATTTAGAAACAGTTAATTATTTTTCTATTTTATATAATAAATATTTTTAGATTCCAGATTCCATACAGCGACTTTGTAACTTTTGGGTTGAGGATGAGGTGGAGGCTGAGATTGAGATGCAGGCTGAAGCTAACAATTTATCAAAAAAATTTCTAAATCATCCTCCACCTCAGTCTTCACCTTCATCTCAATCTCAGCTCAAAAAGTTATAAAGCCGATGGCACCACTGTATATCTTAACAAATAGAAACTTATTTTATACATTCTTAGAGTTTTCAAAAGAATTAATGAATAATGAGCAAATAAGGAGCTATATTCTGATTAAAGCCCTAAGATCGAGAAAAATATGAAAATGATCGATGTCATGTTCATTTCAGAGAAAATTAATTCTTTTACTAAAGAAGAATATCAATAGACCTTTCAGAAAGGAATTAGAAGGATTAAATATTGTATAGAAAATCAAAAGAATAATTTTTTGAAAATTTGAAAATTTTTTTTTTACCTTTTTTGTGTCAAACTTCAAAACTTTTGCATATCCTTAAGTGTTTATTTTAGATCATAAAATCAACAAAATAACTATTTTTTCAACCTTTAAAGCTTGAAGAATAAGTTTTTACTTATTTAGATTTTTGGTTCTTATTATTAAAGATAATTATTGATAAATCAAATAGTTTTTCATTTTATTTAATTAGGATGGACTTAAATTTTATATTAATTTAGTTTTTTGGTCAGAAGTTATTGAATATTAATTGATTTTAATGTTTTGTTTTTTTTTAATAATTGAAAAAAAGCTGTACCTTAATCTCTTGGGTTTGTTTAAAATCATGGTGGACAAGATTCGAAGTATCAATCATAAGAATTTGATCAATTTGTCTAGTCTCAGCATTTATGCTGCCTATTGTTGTTCCTTGTTGGGCTGTATCGGGAGAAATGTCTTCTGGTTTAGTTTCAGCTTCTTCAATTTTGGTTGAAGCTCGTTTAAGACGTCGTCTAAGTCCATTTTTTAGTATTTTTTCCTCAATTTGAGAGCCATCACTTGCTTCTATAGGACTAAAATCCTCAAAACTTGCCCCATTTATTTTAATTCTACGTATTCCCATTACAACCATCCTCAATTTATCACCTAGATCTTGAATTTCTCTTATTTGAGTAAAAGTTCCTACTGAATAGACTTCATCTAAAGATTTTACTAAATCGTCATCTCTAGAAGAAAAAAATTTAATCTTAATTTAAAAAAATATTTTTTTTTATTACCTGTCCTCTTTTCTCATAAAGAGACCAATATACGGTTGATTCAAGTGTACTTTTCTGCGAATCAAATCCATTAGATTTTTATCACTGATTTCAAGCATTTTGATAAAATTGGGAAATAGTGGATTTCTGGCTACTGCTACCAGGGGCACTTTTGGCAAAAATTCAGGAACTTGAAGCGGAGCTAGTGCAACTAAAGAAGGTATTGGAAGCACATTAGGTGGATCCTGGTTCTGGTTTTGATCAGCTGGCTTTTCAGAATCTCTTGGTTCATCATCATTTTTTTCCCTCAGTATACAACTTGAATGAAATCCAGATTTTTGATTTGACCATAAATTTAAGCTTTGAATTGTTGACTTTTTATGTCTTAACAAATAAGTTGTAAAATTTAAATGGTCATTTTTGATTGATGAATTTTGTATTGTGTTCTGCTTTAAAATGGAATTATTTGAGTTAGTTGTTATTTGATTAGAACAACAACAACTAGGTGTAAATATTCTCGAATGTTTCGACAGTTTAAGAATATTCAGTGAATATCGCTTTATTAAAACTTGCGACATGGCTAAGTTTGTAATAAAATAAAAAACAACTAAAATTAAACTTTTAAACTGTTTTACTCTTAAAAAAAAAAGTTAAAATGTTACATCATTGGAAAATTTCGAAAATTCAAGAATTTTAGTTAATTTTTAAATTTTCTATTTTTCAGTATACTTTAATTGAAATATTGCAACTATTACTGCTTCATATTTTTGTTAACAAAATTTTTATTTTTTCTCAAGTTTAATTTAGATATTTTTAGAATCGGTGAAGATGCACACTAAGACGTATATCGTATTTAAAAGTTTAAAAAATGATTTTAAAGATTCTAGAAAAAATCTAGATTAAATTAGATTATATTAAATTTTTAAATATGATTTGAAATGAATATAAAATTTTACTAATTCAATTTTAAGATTAATCAACAGGCTAGTGCCGTGATTAACACTTCATTTATTTAATTTAAATAAAATTTTTAAAAAAAATTAAAATCTTTATGAATATAACTGATAATTAATAAGCTTTGTGAATATAAAAATCCTCATTCTGTATAATAATCTATGCTGAAAATCAATTGAGCTATTTAAATGTTGAAACGTTACAGCGCCACTAAAGAAATAAAAGCAAATAAATTTTGGCTCAAGACTGCTGTTTTTCTATTTAGAAATTGAATTGGAAAAAATTATTATTAGTTTTATTACGACAGTAAAGCTATATATTCACAAAAAATACCATTTAAATTTTTTGCTTGGAGCTTGAACTTTAAAAATTTAAAAATGATAACTTTAAGGTTCACGAAATTCAAAACTTAAGTGCTATCTGAATTTCACATTTTTGACTCAAAATTCGTAATCTACGCTCTTGAAAACCCCAAAAAAAAATTTTTTTGAAGGGGGCAAAAAAAAAATTTTTAACACCCAGGGTTCCAAAGATAGCAAACCCTTTAAAAAGTTGTTATTCTTTTAGACTCAAAATCTCAAAGATAAAACTTAAAAATACTAAAAAAGTATATATATTCTGAAAGAGCATAAAATTCTCTACATGCTAATGTAATTTAGAAAAAAAAAAAAAAGGGTGTGGCAATTTTTGTGGGCTAAAAAAAGGAAAAAAATGTGTTTTTTCTGGTTTAAATCGCATCTACTCCGAGGGATCAATTATGAATCGATTTTTTTTTTTTTTTTTTAAATTTAGACAAAATTCTGAACAAATCTATGGTTTTAACTTTTTATTCAGCTTAACTATTGTCTCTTTGGAAAACTACCACAAAAGAGTTGAACCATAATCAAAATAAGATTAGATAAATGTTTTAAAAAACTGTTTTTTGACAGATATTTACAGAAAAAAGTCTTTTAATACTAAACAATCTCAATATTTACAGCAAGAGACATTCTTCAAGCTTGTTAATACTAAATTTTTAAATTTTTTTGATTAAATTTTTAAATATGATTTAAAATAAATATAAAAATTTACTAAATTTTATTATGTTGAATTTTAACATTAAATTCCGAATAGTTTGTGTGTTTGTCATAAAAGCAAAAAAATCTTTAAAATACTTCTGCAGTATTAGACGAATGTTTAAACTCACTTAATCATAAAAGTGGCACTGGTTATCGCTAGGTAATAATTGTGGATCAAATTGAAAAAAATAGAAATTTTATTTTTTTGCAATTAAAAAAATCATAAAATCCTGATTTAGGTGTCAAATTAAAGCTCATTTTTCTACTTTTTAATAAATTATAACAATTGTATCAGAACATAGAATTTTAAAAATTATAGAAATTATTTTTGCTAGAAAAACATAGAAAAAAAACTAAGATTTAACGAAAACGTAAAAAATCGAGCCCAATTGGTTAAGCTTGTTTCCCAAATCTAGGATCTTCTGATAAAAAATTTATTACACTTAATATGTAAACATGTATAGTACGATCTTTCATTATTGGAATTTTCAACTTGATTTGACGATTGAAAAGAATTTAAAAAGAGGGAGACTTAAAAAAGCTTTGCCATAATTTCAACGAAATTCAAACCATCCATTGAACTTAAATGCTTTTGGTCCTCTTAATACTGCTTCAGCTACAGCTACAATTTCAACTTCAGATACAGCAAAAAATTCAACAGAAGCTACAGCTTCAAAAAAGAGAGGTAGATCAAGAAAAACTAACGTTAGTCCTCAACAAGCTAAACGTGGTCGCGGAAGACCAAAAAAAGATTAAATTAATTTTTTATAATAATTTGTTTTGTGTTTTATTTTTTTTTATTTTTTTATTAATTAGCTACTTAAAAAAATACTTTATCCACTAAATGCGAATATTTTAGCTACCGGATAACATATAATCCTCTTTTTTTTTAATAATTTGTTACAGGCTGAAATCTTGGCTGAAATCTGCGAAAAAATTGATTTCTTATTTCTATTATAAAATTGATTTCGTCACCGTCTGTACTAAAGCAAAAGGCCCGCAAATAAATGTCATTTTAAAGCCTCAAATAATTTTGAACTTAAAATAATCAAACTTGTTTGGTCATTTTTTTGGATTGTAAGTTAACATTACAAATTGTTTTTTTTTTTTAAATTTTTTTACTTTTAAATTCACGTAATGTGCGTATAAGTATAAAATCCAGTAAACCGAAAGCAGCTATTGGCTTCCATAAAGTAAATAATAAAATTCTCATAAATTACCGCACGCTTTTTTAAATTTTTTTTTTACTTTTTTAACGCTTCATCAAAATAGGGCATATTAGTTTTAACACTAGAAAGCCCGATGGGTTTTTTAAATCCTTAATTAAAAAATTTAAACTTGAATATTATCTCGCAAAAATAATGATTTAAAAAATGACTCAAAAAAATTTAAAATAAATTTATAATAACTTAAATTATTTGTTAATTTTTGAATAAATTTTATTTATTTTTCTTTAAATTTAAGAAAGTGATTGATGAAATCAATGTGTAGTGTTAGTCAAGGGAAAAAGCTACTATAGCGAACCATACATGGTTTTGTTTGGTGGAATAATCCAACGTAGCTTATTATTATTATTTAAATTTTAATTTGAAAATTTTGTAATTAATCAGCCGGGCTTTCTAGTGTTACACTCGCAAAAATTATGATGATCCCAAAAAAGGATAAGACTCTTGATAATTTAAATTCATACAGAGCTTGTTAAAACGTTTGACAAAGCCTTTCATAAAGAACACTTCTTTAAACTAAAGTCTCTAAAAATCAATTAATATATTTTTATATGAATAGAACATTTTTTAAAAGCAAGTCCAATATATAATTGGTATTTTTTGTGACTAGATTACTTTATTAAGGGTATTTTATTTAATGGAATTAAGCTCTATTTTAAATAAGAAGAAAAATTTCAAAAATCATGAAATTGATCTAATTTTTTGATGTTAAATTTTGAAAAAAAAAATTGAAATTAAAAAAATTATTTAATAAAAAAACAGATCAAAAATGATTAAAATATTATTTTCAAAAAGAAATCTAAAAAATAAAATGAGTTAAATTTCATCTTGAATTGAAATTTCATAATGTTCAAATATATAATGTTTTTCTAAAAATTTCAAGGGCATGATCAAAAATCTAGTTATGATTTCTTGAAATATTTTGAGTTGAAGAAATTTTTGAATTACTTGAAAATGATATTAAAAAATATAATTGACGAATATAATTTAAATTTAATCTCCTATTCAATTTAGATCCTAAAAATTGAATCGAATTTCGAATAAATGATCTAATTTTACCAAATAAACATGAAAAATGTAATAATCTAAGACTTAAAATATTATCTGTAAAAGAAAAGAATAATGTAAAATTATCAAAAATACATCTTTATTTTAAGATAAGTTCAAATATTTTATTTGTTAAATAATACTTTAATTCTAACTAAAAATAAATGATGCAGTATATAAAAGGATGTGCAATTTAATCCAAAAAATAAAATAAGAAATAAAAATGATAACTAAAGCTGCAATTTGTGTTTTATTGATTGCATTGTCTGTTTCAGGACAATACAATAACTGTCCAAATGGATATTCACCATACACAATTCAATCAGGCGATACTTTTTCAAATATTGCTTCTCGTTATGGAACAACTGTTGAAGCTATTAGCGCTGCCAATCCAGGTGTTGATTCAAGATTTTTACAAGTTGGTCAAGTAATTTGTGTACCATACAATGGATACAACACAGGCTATTATCCAGTCTACACAACTGCATATCCATCTACTTACTATACAAATTATCCATCTACTTATTATACAAATTATCCAACTACTTATTACACAAATTACCCAACATATCCATCTGGTTACAATACAAACTACAACACTAACAGCCCATATCCAAGCAACACTTATTATGGTGTTAATGACAATGGTCAATACAATTCATACTATCCAAGTGGATGCAATAA
>VANL01001081.1:0-17987 GCA_006352455.1 Brachionus sp. 'Tiscar' | reverse complement strand
GATACATTTTACAGAACCAGTTTTAGACCAAAGGAAAAAAAGTTATTACAATTTAAAATTTTTGTTCTTGTTTTTTTTTTCCAAAATTCACATAGCCAATAAACACCGACTAAAATCTGAAAAATAATTTAATTTATAAAAAAAAATAAATTCTACATTTGAATGGAATATAGAATTACAAAGTATCACTTATCCTTTAAATAAAATAGAATTTTTCTTAGCCAAAAAAATTCTTCATTTTTTTGTTAAATTAGCATTAATAGAAAATGAAAACAACAAATTTAATTTTAGTCGAAAATAGTGAATACATTAAATGGGCTATTGACACTACTAAATCAATTTTGTTCTATTTATCAGTTTGTCTATTTCCTTTGGGAATATTATTGAATACAATTGAATTGGTCATTTTTCAAATGGGAAAATTTCAAAAAACAACAATGGGATTTTTTTTCTCAATCAATTGTACTTTAAACATAATAACAATTATCTACTTGCTAATATTTATTCCTGCCGCAATTTTTAACCATTATCTTCATTTGTCATCGGACTTTTCATGCAAAGCCTACTACTTTATTTTGCGCGTCTTGTACCAAGCTAGTTCTTGGCTCAATGTTTTCATTACTGGCGACAGGCTCTTGTTCATAATATTTCCCAATCGATTCAAATTTCAAAAAAATAAAAAAATACTCAGTATCATTTTTCTAGTTGCTTTTTTCTGCTTATGCTTATTAAACAGTCCAAATTTGATGCTTCATCGATATGTATTTCTATCACAGCAACAGCCAAACAATAAAACTATTATGACAATTTATTGTACTGCTCAGCCTAAAATTTTAATAGTCAGAGATGTTTTAATGATTTCGCTGAGAACATTTATTCCATTTATTCTAATGCTGCTAATGAATTTAATACTCATTTTTAAAGTTAAAAAAATTAGAAATAAAATTAATCGAAATATGAGAAATGAATTTCGATTTGTTTTCACAGTCATAGCGACCACATTCATTTTTTTGGCAATACTTTTTCCAAATGTCATTTACATTATTCTATCCGATAGTTTTCAAAATAGCCAAAATGCTAAACTCAAACAAACCTATAGCGCTTATCTAGTCTTATTTGAAACTGTGTCTTCTCTAGGCTATTTTGCCAACTATTGTCTCAATATTTTAGCTCAGTTAATTTTTAATCAAGCATTTTATCAGCAATTTTCTCGTCTTCTAGGTTTTATATATCAAAATATTTTAAATTGGTGGAAAAAAAGCAAAAATTTTTCACAAAATATTTGATTGATTTTGTTAATTTCGTGATTTATTGATCATAAATTTTTATTGTAAATTTTATAAACAAAAAAGAATATTTTTTTGATAAAAAAATTCAATTAAGAAATAAATAGTTTAAAATTTTTTATTTAAATAAAATTAGTTAATCTAAAAGTTGTTCAATTTTTAATAGAAAAATTAAGTTGTCCCTAAAACCCGGATTCGGATTTTAAAAAAAAAAAAAAAAGATTATTTCTAATGTATCATTTAAAACAATAATTAATTTTTTTTTAACTTATTTACAAACTTGAAAAATATAGTATACAGGGTAATAATTTATTTTCGTGGATAGAATTTTGACTGAGAGGAGCCAAAGAGTTGTTTTGGGAGAATCAGTTTCATCTTGGGAGGAGGAGGTCTCAAGTGGTGTGCCTCAAGGTTCTGTACTTGGACCAATTTTGTTTGTCGTCTATATGAATGATTAACCAGAAGTGTTAGATAATACATGTAAGATGTATGCAGATGACAACAAGATACTCAATATTTGGAAATCAATCCCGAACAATAAATTGCAAAACGACATAATAAAACTAGAACGCTGGTCGATAGATTGGGAAATCAAACTCAACGGTAAGAAGTGTAAAGTTGTCTATTATGGAAAGAATAACGTAATGATTGATTTATTTTTAACAGGTTTAGAATAGCAAAAACACAATTAATTTTATCCATAAATTTTTTCCATTTTTTTTTTCAAATTTAAAATCAGACTAATCTTTGCTTTAAAATAAAATAAAAATTATATCATAATGTTGAATTTTCAATAAGTTATTAGTAAAAAATGAAAAAAACTATCAAAAAATATTTGTACAAGTTTGTAAAAAGTAACCAAAATTTTCCAAAAGCTGAACTTCTAAGGCGATTCATTGGTCCTGCATACAGAAAACGATCTTTTTATCGTTATCTAGATGTTAAAGAAAAAGAAAAACTTCAAGAGAAAAAAAGAACCTTTTAAACTTGGGACGAAACTAATTAGTTTAAGTTGAAGTGCTTGGCGGGGATTCTCGTGGCTCTTTGTTGAACTTTTTCGAGTAGATTGATCTCGGCTGACACTGAAAACTCTAAGGGCCTTTTTTTTAAAGTTTGAACAAATTAGACCAAAGCTCGCTGAAGTTTAGCTTCGAGTCTAGTTCGTGGCCTAAGAATTTTGGAAACGGTTCTATTGGTATCATGTTGTTATCGATCGACAGGTCTAGTTTGTATGTGTTTTTATAATTGACTCTGCAACCGGCCGTGGTAAAAACACAAATTACAGTTTTGCTCATGTTGATTTTTAGACGCCACGCTTTACACAAGTCGTTTATTATATCGATAGCTTGCTGTAGCTTTTTTTGTATTTTTTTAAGGGTTTTGTCAACTGTCCAAATTGTGAGATTGTCGGCGAATAATGCTTTGAGAATAAGGTTTGAAAGTTTCAGAACAACTTCACTGAAGAAGAGTGAGAATAAGGTTGGGGACAGGCAGCTTCCTTGTGGAACACCCGTGGTTATGTTGAAAATTTTTGACTTCAGCTTATTGTGTGATATGTAGAATTTTCTATCTCTTAAGAAGTCAACGACACAATTATATAGGTATCTGTTTAATTAGTTTGTTTAAGATTGCAAATTGGCTTATTTTGTCAAATGCCTTTTCCAAGTCAAAGAATAAAGCTCATGTGATTTAGCGGTTGTTGAATCGATTTACAATCGATTGATAAAATCTAAGAGATTTTTGATTGTAATGAAGTTTGTTACCTTGTTTTTTATTATTTTTTCTAGCTATTTGGAAAGACATGAGAGCAGTGAAATTGGACAGTTAGAATCAGCTTGGTCCGGTGGTTTTCCTTTTCTGGGTAACATAATTATTTTCGCAATTTTCCATTTTTTATGGATATTTCCAAATTTAAGTGTCCCGTTGAAGAGCTCGTAAATTCTCGAATGGTTGTTAATAGCGCAATTTTTAAATATTTTGTTGGTCATTTTGTCTTCACCAGCAGCGGAGTTTAACGCAGTTTTTTATTCATCGATCGTTATTTTTTCAAGTGTGCAGTTGTATGTGTCTCACTGATTATATGTAATTATCGTGTTTCCTAGATGCGAAGAGCAGTCGTTAAATATTTCGCTTAGAATTTGGCCAAATAGTTCTGCTATTTCTTGATTGTCTTTTGAGTACGTTTTATCTGGTTTAAGCAGTTTAATGGTTTTGCTTTTATTTGAGTCCGAATTCGGATTTTCTAAATTTTTTTAATAACTTCCAGCTTTTAGATTCCGATTGGTTAAAATTAGCCAGTTTGTTGAATTGGTCTACAAGTTGCGCGTTTTTGAATTTTTTAATAGCTGTTTTTAATTTACGTGCAAGTAAGTTGAATAATTTGGTTATAATAGACGATTTAGATTTGAGCCTGCTTAACTTTCGTTTAAGATTGATCATTTTTACCAGGCTAAAAGGTAGTGTTATTGGGTTTGTCGCTTTGGACGCATAAAATTTTTTCAACAGTTGAGAACAGTAAGGCCTGATTCAGGTCAGTGAGTAGGTCGGAGAGGCATTGGTCAATGTTATTTGAGCCATTCACATCGTGTCAGTTGTTTTTAGAATCCAAGTAATCATTTAATTTAATCCAATTGATTCGTTTAATTGTGTGTTTTTTGATGGCTGGCTTGAGGTTGTGGAAAATCGTTAGTGTGAGGTAGTGATCACTAATGTTCGTTTTCAATACTTTGTGGCTTTTGAACTGGTTTAGTAATGAATTGGTGCATAATGATAGGTTAAGAACGTTTTTTCTTGATTGAAATGTCGGATCAGGTCCGTTCAGAATATGGCATCTTGAGGAGGTAATAAATTTTTCTAGTTGTAGGCCTTTATAGAAATCTTTTTCGCAAAACCAAACATATGTTTTTGGCATTTAGGTCGCCGATTAAAATGTAGTTTTTGAAATTGTGGGCAATGAAGTCGAGGAGTTCATTGATTAGAGGTGAAGATGGACTTGAGTATATCGAAAAAATTGCGATCTTGAAATTGTTGTCGAAGCTAATTTCAATACCGATGGCGTCGTCGTCGTAACTTTTAATATGATTTAGATAAATCTCTGAGCAAATTATATTGTTTTTTATGCAAAGTGCTGCTCCTCCACCTTTTTTGTTGAGCCGATCAGACATGAAGATAGCAAATTCTGGGATTAAAAAGATTTTGTTTGGTTTAAGAAAAGTTACATTTATGCTGAAAATATCTACATGGTGAATTTGAATAAGACGTGTAAGTTGAAGTTTTTTGATAACTGAATCTAAAGATTGTATATTGATATGTAAAATTTTAAGGATGTTATACATGGTCAGAATGATAAAATTTTTCCTCGCTCATTTCTTCAGAGGCAGATTCTTTGGTCAGTTGTTTTTCGATAAATTGTCCGTAATTTTTTCCAAAATGATTTGATACAATTTTACTAAGCTGATCAGGACTTTCATAAATAGCTTCATGAATGGTGTTAAATTCTTTAAGGATGTTGACAATGAATAGAATTAAGTTGGTTACTGCAAATGAAGCATATGGGACCTGTTGATTGGTGGTGGATGCCTGGGGTGCGGCTGATTCAACTCTGGTGAAGTTGGTGTTAGTTTTTGGCACATATTAAACATGTGGGTTTTTAATTTGTTTGGGCATTTCTCTGCAAAATGACCCATCGATCTGGGCGTATGTCGAATCTCCATGGAGAGAGACGGATTTGTGTACAACCGATTAAGATTTTTTTTGTTTCAATGATGGATTTGTATGATTCGTAATCGCTTACAATGGCTTTTACAAGATTTAGAGGTTTGTTTATGCTTTTTTTTGTTATTCTTAACATGTTTGTGATTTTGTAATTTTCAAGCATGTAATCTTTGTTCTCTTAGTCATTGACGTTGAAGTCAGTATTATGATTGTGTAGCGCAATAAAGAATTTAAGGGTTGGATTGATCTTTTTTATACCGTAGGTAAAGGCGTCAGGGGTCCAGTCATCTTGGATAATTCGTGCACTTTCTTCGCAGTTTGTTCTAATGATTAATTGGTCTCTGTTATTGACGTATGCGTTTAGTATTTTGATTGAGGGTTTGCATCTTATAATCTCATTTTGTAGTTTGAGATATGCTCTTAGCTCTTGGGGAAATTCTTTGTTACTGATGAATTTAGATACGTATGTCTTTGGTTTTGCTTGTATGTCATCATTGATTTCATTTATTCCAGATTCATTTTCAGGAATTGGGGTAAAGGTTCTTGCTCTTTTTGGGTGTTGGGTTGATACTTTAGCAGCTTAGGTGTTTTGTTTGTTATTGACTTGGTTAGTTAGCATGTTTTGATGAATGAATTGGTTGAAAAGATTATGTGTATTTTGGTTTGCATAAGGGTTTTGATTATTTTTGACGTTGTTAGCGTAACTATTTGGAGCAAAATAGAATGGTGGAATTGATGGGTAGGTGTACACCTGTGTGAGAGGTGGAAACTGTGTCTCAGTTCCGGGTGGGTCAACCATTGCTGGTTGTTTAGGTACAAAAGATGATTTTAGTACTCACAAAATTTATGTTAATTTTTCTTTTATTTAAGTATATGATTGTATAACTGTTCCA
Source organism: Brachionus sp. 'Tiscar' (assembly GCA_006352455.1). Lineage (NCBI taxonomy): Eukaryota > Metazoa > Rotifera > Eurotatoria > Ploima > Brachionidae > Brachionus > Brachionus sp. 'Tiscar'. The sequence goes on along the minus strand of VANL01001081.1, from coordinate 12,094 downwards.
GTCTTTGTTGGCTAGAAAGTCTCTCATTTCTTTATAACGTCCCTTTTTATAAATATAAATGTCTCCTAAGAACTCTGTTTCACAGGGATCTTTAAGAATAAAGTCAAAATGAATAAGGAAATGAATTTTTCGCTCTGGATAAATTTAAAAAATACAATTTTGAATAAACATTAGTAAAATATTCTTGATAAAGATTATTGAATATTGTATTAATTTCAAGCTCACTTTTATCATATTTTATCAAATCACATCTCACGCCGATTACAGATTCAGTAACTTCATCTAAAATGTTGTTTATTAGATAGATAAGCTCTTTTATAAATCTTTATTAAAACTTAATAATTAAGCTTCTTTAAGAGAGTATGTCTCTTTTCTTAACAAATAAAATAAGTTATCATTTTGTTTGTTATTTGTCATTTTGTATACCAATATTTTTCAAAATTGAATTGCATAGCTTTTGCACAGGTTACATTTTGGCTGATACATATTTACTAGCAGCTGATACATTTTGCAGAACAAGTCTTAGACTTATGGAAAACAAGTTATTAAAAATAATTATAAATAATAATTTAAACAAAGAAATTTACAATTTACAATTCCTTTTCAATTTAAATCAAAAATATTTTAATTAACAAAATTTTTTCAACTCTATTTAATTAAATAATTTAAGTTTTTTTTCTATAAATAAGTAGCTTTAGCTTCTATTTAGAAAATTTTTATTATAATTTTTGAAAAAAAAAATTTTTTTCTTGACAACCAACAAAATTTAAACCATTTTTTTGTTGTAAATGGCAGACAGACAAAAAAAATATTTTTTTCTTAATATTATTTTGATTTTCTTGGTTTTAAATGTTTATTTTTATTTTTATCAAACAAAAAAAAATACAAAAATTATTTTAAAACAAAATCAAAATTTAACCCGACCACTAAATTTTAATTCTAAATTTTTAACACAAAATAAATTTACAACCAATGCTGCACCAGTCACACAATTTAACTTGAGTGTAGAAATTTCTCTATTCAATTTGTCAAAGCCCCTAGAGCCTAATTCGACCTATTCGACTATTCAATGTGTCAAATCGGCCAATATTTATGTCTCGACTAGTCTTTGTCTTCATAGACTAAACATGGATGTGCATGTGTCTGGGTCGATTTGGCGCGATGGCGTTTGGGAGCCTCATTTACTTGAGTCCTTCATGGACCTTGTAAAAAACAATCCTGAGTGGCTTGTTATAGACATTGGCGCTCACATTGGCCAGTATTCTTTGTTTTCGGCTAAGCTGGGCCGAAAAGTAGTCTGTATAGAACCATTTTTAGACAATATTTTTAGAATACATAAAGCAGCATATCTTGAAAAACTATGGGACAAAATAATTTTGATCAACAATGCAGTTTCTAATAAGCGACATGAAATTAAGAGACTATCGCCTAGCTTTGGCAATATTGGTGGTCAGTCATTGATAGAAAATGAAAATAAAGTTTTTCCCAAGTCACTTTTGTCAACTGATAAATACATGGTTCAAACTATTCTACTAGATGATATAGTTGATTATTTGCCAAAGAAAAATGATGGATCGGAGTTTAAGCAAGCAATAATGAAGATAGACATCGAAGGATTTGAGCCTCATGCTTTTCAGCAAGCGGATAATTTGTTTAAAAAATTGGACATAAGAATTGTTTACATGGAATGGGGCAAATTGTCAGAGCAAAAGAATGATTTAGATCTAGTTGAAAAAATGATTGAATTTTTTAAGATAAATAATTATGAAGCTCATGCAAATAATTTAAGATTAAATTTTGATAATTGGAAAACATGGCCATGGGATGTAATTTGGAAAAAAAAATAGACATATTGTTTTTCAATTTTGAATTATGCAAATAAAAAACTAAAATTTATTTTAGCTAAAATGTGGTTTTATAAAATTGTTTATCGCACGTGTATAATGTTATAAAACAGTTAGTTTTTTTATAATATTTAACCAGACTCGTATCAAGAAAGTTAGAAAAAAAGTCTTGACAAGTCAGAAAATGGCTTGGAAAGGTAATTTTTTTTAATTAAAATAACTTGTTTAAATGATAAATCAAAACCGACAACAACAATATAAGATTTAACTTTAAAAAAGTTTTGATTTAAAATAAAAAAAATTACAATTTTTTTAAATTTTAAATACACTTTTAATTATTTTGTTTCTTTGACCTAAATGATAAAAAATTTTAATAAAATTTTTTTTAACATTTTTTGAAAAATTAAATATTTAGACTATTGAGTAACTCTAAGCTAAGCATTTCAAATTTGTTATCTGACATACATGTATAAAGCCGTCAGACATGTTAACAGCTCTTTTTTTGCAAATTACTCAACAAACACTTAAAAATCTCTCTATAAATACCGACGAATTTGGTATAGACAACAAAATTGTTGCCAATTGAAATAACAGTTTGTTTAATTTACGCTGATTAAATGATTTAATTACAGTTCACACCTAAAACACTTTATTTAAATTTTTTTTGACTCTTTGATCCTAACTTGATAGAAAACATTCATCAAGCTTTAATTTTTAATTCAAATTATCAACTGATATACTCAGAATTTTTTCAAGGTATTTAGACTTAGACAATATAGGATCAGATTGTTCAGAACACATTTTAATTTTCATCAGATTATTAATGTTAAAAATTTTTTAAATATTATTTATTAATTTTTAATTTTAAATCTAAATGTTGTATAAATTTTATAATTTTTAAAAAATTTTGGAAAAAATAAAGATTTATTTTAAACAAATTTTTAAATCTAAAATTTAGTGTTAACGTTTTTTTTTAATTTTATTAATACATTATCAATTATATTTTATTCTATCAATTTAACATCGATATTGACAACAATTATTTATAAAAATCTATTTTTAAAAGATCATTTAATAAATCATAAATTTTAAAGTAAGCTAAGTTTTATTCCATATTTAATTTGATTTTAGCCACAACAAATTCAATTGAATCAACTAGACCACGAATGTTTGGAGAAACGACTTCTTCCATTCATCCACTAGCATTATGTCGACAAAGACTCTAACCCGCCGAACATCCTTCAAGCAAGTCCAATTGAAAACTTCTGGGGATATTTGGTACATAAAGTTTATGAAGGAGGTTGGCATGTAACAACAGAAAAACAATTAATTGCCGAATCCAATCTCAACTGAAAAAAATTGATGATAAATTTCTAAAAACACTCATGAGACGGGTCAAAACTAAGATAAGGGCTTTTCTTCAATAAAATTCCAGATGAAATTACTTTCACCTATCGGGAGACCTAAGTATTCTGCATTTTGAGTCTGTGGTATCTCTAATCCATTGAGGATAAATTTATTTATACTCAAAGACTTACCTTCATTATGAATTGTCCTAAATATTTTACAAAAATAGTCTCTTTAACATTAATTCAAAATAATTTCGGATTAGATGGTTGAATCTACATAAACAGATAAATAAATTAAAACTTTTTATTCCATTATATGGTAATTTTTTAAATTGAATATGATAGTGAGACCCCAATCAAGAATCAGATGAAGAAGAATAACAAATTGCTTATTCAACTATAGGAGTATCATTAGCCGCCAATTCCTGGGATATTAATTAGTAAAACTTGTTTTTTAATGCATTTGTTGAAATTGCAGAAACGTCAGCGTCAGCTTGTGAAGAAATCTTCTTTTGGCATAAGCAGAATTGCTTCCTGAGTCTTGGGTTTTTACGTAGATTCATCGATGAAAGATTGATTTATGGAGCTTGGCTTGAATCTGTGAAAGCATGTAGATAAACAATTCTCGCATCACCTTTTTTCCTTCAACTTTCAAGCGTAGGGATATCAATTTTTGTAATCTTGAGAGATTATTGAGATTTCTGAGACCAGGCACCTGATTGTTAGTTCTACGATGGACTTTTACCAGCCTTTTAATGTCTTTCTTTTGCAAAGAATTACAAATCAAATAATTTTTATAATTTCTTTAAAATTAAAAATACAAAAAATATGGATTATAATTCCAGTGTTTAGTTTTGACTTAACTTTTGACACTTCTGCCTGCTAAAAATAAAAAGTAATTAAATATTTAGTTAATAATTAAAGGAAATTGGAATTAATTTAAATTAAACAGCAATAATATAATATATTATATAAGTAGGAATTTTTAAACACAATTGATTAAGTAACAACTGCATAAAGAAAATTGTTTACAGAATTTAGAGACTTTTTTTTTAGGAAGTTTTAAAGAACTAGGAAAGATGATTCTTTTAAGAATACAGAAGCTTCAAATTATTCAATTTTTTACTAATTGAATGATTATTAATTTAGGTAATTAAATTAAATTTTTTTTTTTAAATTTTTTAGGGGAAAAGTGGTAGAGCATTATTTTTGAAAACAAGTTTGGGTCTGTGGATAAGTAATTTTAACAAATTTAACATGAATTTTTAAAAGTCTTTTTCATTAATTTTTATTCAAAAGAGTGTAAAAAAAATTTAATTGAATTTTGCTCAGTTTAGAAATAGAAATATTTGGCTAATGAGAAAAAAAGCAATGTGGACAATGCAAAAAGACTCGTTTGTATGTTTCGTGATTTGTTGCAGCTGTCAGTTGTACAAACATGTAGAAAATGAGAATCACCGTAGTTTTCACTTTTTACATTTTCTATTTTGTCTTTAAAACAACCAAGTTCGACATAAAGATTTCCTCCAGAAAGTTTGAATACTTTTTTCTATTTAAAAAAAATTATAAATTTTGCAAAAATTTTAATCTAATTTACATAGCATCCTTTAGGTCTATCGTATGGATTTGAATTTGTGCTATCAATGCAATCTTTGTCAGATTTTGTATTATCAAAATAATACTTAATTTCATCCGAACCAGGTTTACTTATACCAGATCCAACTTTACATTTTAATGAATAAACATTTGCCAATTGTGCTAAATTAAAATGAAATAAAATTTTTAAAATAATTCAAAGACAGTTTTTATTATACTTAAAAAAACACAAAATGCAATCGATAAGATGAGTAATTTGTTCATTGTTTTTTATTATTAAAAAAAAGATAATTTTTTTCTAAATCTTCAATATTTTTAAAATTGAAGAAAAAATTTTCTCATATTTATACCACTATTGACAAATATCTTAGGTCTAAAATTACACTTTAAAAAGCAAATATTTTTTAAAGGTAACCATAGCAAGATAAAAATCTTATTAGACTTTGTTTTCTTTTAATTCATTCTTAAATGATATTTGTCAATATTGATCATTAAAGAAAAATTTACAAAACTTATAAATAATATTGAACATTTTGAAAAAAATTCTAGTGATTATTTAACTAAAAGCATTTTTTTTGCTTTCAAGAAAATATCTAAACAGCACATTTATTTAACTTGCATGAATTTGCTTTGAGTTTTATTTTAATAAAGAATTTATTTCCGGTTAGCTCAAATTCATAACAAAATTTGCCTAACTCAAATATTACTAATTTAAAAATTTAAAACTTTGTTTTTAATTTTTCAAAATATTTACTTTTGCCTTAAGAAAAACATTCGTAACAAAAATAATTTCTAAATTAAGTTACTAATAATTTTCAACAGTTCACACAATGCAAATCATTTCAAATGAAAAAACTTAAAAATAAAATTTATTTTTACCGCCAACATCTTTTCTCAAATAGTTGGCTAAATATTTAACCAAAAAACTTGTCAATTGAACTAGCATATGCTTTTGTTTCAGTAGCATTATTTTGTACTTTAAAGTTGGTTGTTTCAGCCGACCAGATTTTGGATTCTAATCATTTTGATTAAGATTGACCAATTTTGGTTTATTCAGCATATGAAAACCAAGTGCTTAAAATAATTCAAACCAGCTGCTGCTTTAAATAACAAACAAAATGATGACTTATTTTATTTGTTAAGAAGAGAGACATACTCTCTTTTAGAAGCTTAATTATTAAGTTTTAATAAAGATTTTTAAAAGAGCTTATCTATCTCCAAGTTTACAAATAAAATGATTTTTTAAGAATAACGGGTGTAGAAAAAAAAATGACACAAAAGTTTAGTTCGATTTGCCATAAGAGTGGACAGCATCTTTTCCATTTTTTTTCAAATTTAAAATCAGACTAATCCTAGCTTTAAAATAAAATAAAAATTATATCATAGAGTTGAATTTTCAATAAGTTGTTGGTAAAAAATGAAAAAAACTATCAGAAAATATTTGTATGACTTTGTAAAAAGTAACCAAAATTTTCCAATCGATTCACTGGCCCTGCACACAGGAAACATTCTTTTTATCGTTGACTAGATGTTAAAGAAAAAGAAAAACTTTGAAGAGAAAAAAAGAAAGTGGTAGACCTTTTAAAATTGAGACGAAACTAATGGCTGTTAAACTTAGAGCCTCATTCAACATTCATCTAAAAAAATCGGGTAGTTCGCAAAGAAAGATGGCTAGAAAGTTTAATTGCCACTATGACATAGATTTTAAAAAACTATACAAACATCAAAAAATAAAAAAAACACAAGAGAACACATTCAGATGCTAACCAGAAGAAGACAGCCAAGCCAAAATGCCATCGAATGCTTTCAAAATTTAGCAGATATGAATTTATAATTGATGATGAATCATATTTTTCATCATCAATTTATAGTTCTTTAGAATAAGTCCACATTTACATTTAATACAGTTTTACATATAAAGTTTTTAGATTTTATATTTTGATTTCTTTTACTGCTGACAACTCCACAAATACTAAAATATCTTTCAACAATTGCAGAAGACGCTGGGATTGAAAACAATTTTTTCTTTACTTAGCTCAAAATAGGAAGTCTGGAAGAATTTGTGCTCCAAAATTCTTTTGTTAATTTTCGAAGCTCTGTTTGATCTCTAATTAGATCCAAAAAGATTTGCTTTTTATGTCTAATTTTTTCAATGTTGGTAAGTCGAGTTCTATCGACATTCGTCTCGACGATTAAAAGTAAATGTGGATTTATTCTAAAGAACTTAACTAAAAATACTTAAATATTACAATTTATTTTTTTAATTAAAATACTTTATTATTAAAAAAAAATTATTTATTTAAGCATCGAGAAATTATAAAAAATAATAAATAAATAAATTTATTTTATTTAGTTTAGTTTTGTTAATTTATCTCTAATTCTCGATCCAAGCTTTCTTTTTATACGTAATTTATTATTAAAAAAAAATTATTTATTTTTTAAACTATTATTTAGATATTATTTATTTATTTTTTATATAACTAAAACTGATCCATATTATACAGCAAACGAAAATTTAAAACAAGAAATAGTTTCTAAAATGAATACCCACTGAACAGCATAGTGGGGAAAAACTAAAATCACAAAAACAGGTAACACAAACAGATAAATGCCAAGTTCAACACCTTGTACATACGAATTTATTATAGATTTTAATCTAATTGTAAATAGTTTAACTTATTAAATTTGAGCCGGCTTCTAGCGACCCTAGTTGTCCGTCTCATTTTTTGTTAGGTTAGATTATTGCATTAAAAAATTTTATTTTAAATTATAATTTTATTGAATAAATTTTAAAAAGAAAAACATAATTTTTAATTAAAAATCTTCACCGGCTTCCCGGCAGGCTTCTTGAACATTGTCAGGCCATTTTCCGTTAAAATATCTGTCAAGTACACTCTGAGAAATAGAAGGGTTTTCTTCATCACTAGATTGATAATTGAATGGTTGAGGTGGTTGAACTTCTAATATATCGTCATCGCTATTGTATGATTCGATTATAGAAATTGTCGATAGAACTTCTCTATCATATTCTTCTTGTTTATCACACATGTCTAGAAAACGGTTCCAGTCCTGGTTATTTCTTATGAGTTTAGCCGCAATTACTCGATACTCTTTATACCAGGGAGAATTGGTTTTACCATACAAATTGGCAACTTCTAGAGAATCCATATCGTAAAGATAGAATCTCCTTCTAAACTCGGGTTTTGCATTAATAGCCTGATTGATGGTTTGAAAATCAACCAGACTATCGGGATTAAACGATATAAAAAATCGTTCAATTTTTAATTGAAGATCGTCTATTGACGATTTATTCTTGGCTAACCGAACATTTAGTTGAAATCAATTTAAATTTAAATCAAGGATATATTAAATCTTTTGTTTTAATATATCCAGTTAAATCTTTAAATTTACACAAGTCGAATACTTCTTTGTATGTAAATAATTTTTTTGACATTTTTGTACTGGTAAAATTAATTAAAAAAAGCATATAATGTAACTTTAGTAATGCCACACTTAAATTTTCCAAGTGTTCAAGTAGTCAACACTTAGTTTTTTTCAAGTGTGTTTGTATGGCAAGACGCAGGAGAGTGTAAAGAAAAAGTACGTTAAAAAATTTGAAGAAAAATTAATAATCTGGTCTGGCTATTTCACAAAGCAGAATAAGCGAACCATATTTTGTACCCAGTGGTTAAGCAGTTATTAAGAAACAACTAAAACCAGTGATTAAAGAATATTATCAGGATGACTTTTATGTATTTTTACCCGACATAGCTTCATCACTTGACACCTCCTCCAAGATACCACATTTAAATGCTAACCAGAAAAAGGCATCCAAGTCAGAATGCCATTGAAAGCTTTTTAATTATTTATACACAAAAAATAATGATTTCAGCTAGAAAAAAAAAATTAAGTCACAAAAGGGTTTGGGTTAGGGGTTTTTCAAACAAATCATATCTAGCCAAGAAAGTCCAACTAAAGCTTTTTGAAAGGAAACGTCATCATCGGACATAAGTTCGTTAAAATCTTCGTTAACTTCCATCTAAGTGAAAAAAAAATTTGTTTTAGTGAATGTATAGTTAATGATTTAAAAAATAAATTATAACTGCGTGTATATTTAAAATAAGTTATGTATATGTAAATATTCGAAAGTGTATAAAAATTTTAGTAGCAAGTGTTGGTTAAAACACTTATTCAATTTTTTCTTACATAAATCTTAATCTTTGAAAATATTTAGTCATTTAAATCCTAAAAAAAGTTTTGCAGATATTTTAATATATTTAAATTCTATTTATTTAAATTTAATTTAATATATCCAGTTAAATCTTTAAAATATTTTTTAGGATGAAATTATGACATCTTGATTTTTGACTGATTTTTCCGATTAATTTCTGTCTCTTTGATTAATTCTTCATTAAATTAAAATGTATCCTATTTTAAATACTTGATCTCAAATGTACACAAGTCGAATACATTTTTTTTTTGCTGAAAACCTTGTCGGTTGAGTTTCTTTATTTTTTAAATGATGAATTTCTTTTTGAATTAGATGAAATTATGCCAAGAGAAAGTTCTAAAGGTATTGTGAATTTCTAGAACAAAAAGTACAAAAATTCTCCCTTTATTGATTAATAAAATTAAAAAAAATAAAATAATTTAGAAAAAAAATACTTGAACTTTGTGCAACATACTTTGTTGCATCTTTTTTACCTAAACCAGAAAAATTTTTTTTTTTTTGGGGGTTAACTTAACAATAGTGTTGGATACCGTAAGTGGCGGCCACTGGACTGCCAAAAGATGCTGTTGGCCGTTTCGATGGCCGCGAGGGAAAATTTGCTTTTTCTCTACATCTAAACAATTTTTCTTGTACTCAATTATTTTATCTATTAAATTATGATATTTAAAATTTTTTAAAAGTTTTTTTAATACCCGGCCATCAAAACGGCCAACATCAAATTTTAGCGGTTCTGTGGCCGCCACTGACGGTACCCAACACCAGTTAAGAATATCAAAAATCAATTTAAATCTTATTTTTGTTTTATATTTTGTCTTAATATCTACATTAGAAAAAATATTTTATGTAAAAAAAAGGCAATTAAGTTTATTGCATTAAATTACAGTATTTTTTAAAATGTATTTTATTTTTAAGAGTTTTCTAAAGCCGGTTATCTAGCTCTTCCTATCCCTGATTTTAATCGAGATTTAAGTCAAGCCCGAAACCTAGCTTGAGGAGTTGTAGATATTGATTATGAAAAATCACTTTATGAATTGGCATGTGATAAAGTGTCCTATTACTACTCACTGTTTCCGACCTGATAGGAAATTTCTGATCCATTTCACTATGCGATGAAACCGTAAGCAGCCACTTTATTACACAGAGATTCGTGACACAATTTGTCTAACGCTTTGGCGAAATCCAAAAAGACCACCAAAACATTCCAGCATAGAATGTGAATTTAGACTACAGTGGTTCTTGCCAAAAAGAAACGTTCCGTTCCTGATAAAGAAATGGAATGGAGACGCATTCCATAAAAACCCATTCTCGTTCCGTTCCATCCATTCCATTCCATCCGTTCCATTCAATCCCTTCTGTTCTATTATTTCATTCTATCCGTTCCGTTCAATTCAAATTTTTCTTTATTACTTTTTCTTTATTAAAAAATCGTTTTTTTTTGATTTTTCTAAATAAAATTTTCATTTTTTTTTTAATAAAATATTAAATTTTATATGCACTATTGTTTTCCTCTCCATCGTTTCTTTCTTCTTTTCTTTTCTTGGAGTATTGAATTCCAGTGTTCTTTCCAATCATCAATTCCTAATTTTTTACATTTTGTCTCAAATCGAACTTTTAATAGATTTTTAATTTTGTTCATTTTATTTCAAAAATTTTACTTTTCAATACCGCAACTCTCGCTGCATTTTTTTCTCTCAATGTTTGTATATTTCTGTCATTATGCTCAGCACCGAACAATTTATTAGCTTTTCACTGATCTATTAAAAATTAAAAATCTTATTTTTTTAATTAAAATTTTTTACTTCAACTTGTTCTTGCGTTTTACTATTAGAACCTGTTTTCCTTGATGGTGTCATTCTAGATTTTTCTGTTTTCCATAAAACATTTTCTTTGATAGTCAAAGAATCAAATGATTCGGAATCTTTGTATTGTCATTGTATTATAAGTAATAGAACGGATGGAATGGAAATAATAGAACGGAACAGAACGGGGATGGGTTTTTATGGAATGCGTCTCCATTCCGTTCCCTTGTCAGGAACGGAACGTTTCATTTTGGCAATAACCACTGTAGAAAATAAAATTAGTCTTAGACAAGCAGTCCGAGAAATCTCAATTTGAGCTGGTCAAGGAATGGTCAGATGTAATTGTAATGGTGGATGCTTCATAAAAAGATGTTAATGTAAAAAAAATGGTATTTGGTGTTATTCAAGATGTTTTGGGGCTTATGGGAATTTTAAAAATAAATAAAAAAATTAATAAAAATTGTATAATAATATAAAAATATAATATATAAAAATTATATATTTTATTAGAATTGAAATTTCATTTACTTTATGGGTCTCTAATGTGCAACTAAATATCCAAATGAAATGCTTAATATTAAAAAGAAAATAATGTGCTGAAAACGTAATCATAAGTCGCACTTAAATTTTTTTTAAAAAGCTGGGCTTGTAAAATTTATTTCAAAAAGAATCCTCATTCAAAGAAGCTTGGGACAAGGCAGCCAACAGCTTAAAAGCAAAAAAAGCTAGAAAATAAAATTTATTTTTTAAATAATATTTAAATGTTAATTTTTATAGTTTGTTTAACAAAAAAATGAAATGTATATTAAAAAAAATAATTTTTTCTAATAATAATAATTGAATAATTGAATATTTTTCTCATATTTATTTTTTTAAGATTAATTATTAAAACTAAATTTTAGAACTACTTACACTATTTTTTTTTACTAAATTTTTTAAGACATTTTTAAAGTTAAAATTTTCACTTTGTGTTTTTATTTTTAATTTTTATTCAAGTTTGTATTTTCAATCTAAATTGTTAAATATTTTAAAAGATGGTAAAATGGCAGATTGAATTGGCTGAATAAAAGTTTGACTTTTACTCTCATCATCAACCATGTCACTTCAATGTATCAAAAATGAGATCATTCGTGCTAAATTTTTGCTCGATGCTTTTGTATTAATTAAAAAACGTGTCAAAATCAAAATTAATGTATTGTTTTTTATTTTCAATAAAATAATTTACATATTCCAAAGTTTTTTTTTGCATAAAATAACCATCTTTGTCAAAATGCT
>VANL01001080.1:0-18012 GCA_006352455.1 Brachionus sp. 'Tiscar' | reverse complement strand
TCAACTAACTTTAAAGAAAAGTATTTAAAGGTGAGTCGTATTCGACTTGCCACCATCGTTGCAGTTGCAGCTGCTTGTTTGGCTTGTTCACTTGACTTGAGGTCGGGAGTGATGATTAACAATAAAATAACATAAAAATAATTTTAAAAAAAACTAGTAATTTTAGAGTGTTTAAAATTTTTTTTTTAGAAAAAAGCTAAAAGATTTTAAAAATTGTACGGAACATAATTCCACATAATTTAAATTTGAATTTATTTAAATATAATTAAAACATGGGATAAAAAAAAGGGATATAAGTTTTACAAAGAAATAAATTGATGGAAATCGGTTCTGTAAAATTTCTGGTATAAAAATAAGATGGGACTGAACCAAGCTTTGACTGAACCTTTTTTAAATCTTTTAGCTTTTTGATCTAAAGGATCTGGTTGAAACAAATCAATATCCAACTCTTGGAGTATCATTGGCATCTGAATTTACATACCTGCGAAATTAAAAATCTTTGGAAGTTGGAAGATGACGACACTTTATTTGTCTCTGTAATTTTTAGCCTTTTTTCAAATATTTGCGCCAAAGAGCTGGCAACAACAGAGTTAAAAATAATTTTGCTCTTCTTTTAATGTTATAGCTAAAGTAATTCTATTTATGCCCTTTTAAATTAGTTTGTAAATCTTAAATCTAATTCATTCAATAATTCTTTTTCTTATTAAACAAAGTGAACTAATTTCTTAATTTTTTATTTAAATGGTAAATATTTTAGAAATTTTTTTAAGTAAAAAAAAAAACTTGATATATTTTTTAAAAATTTTGTAATTGTCTTCTTTCAAAAACGCTTTAGTTGATTACTTTGAATACTGAACAACTACCTTCTTTCCATTCAGCATGTATTCATAGCTTTCCAAACTGTAAATGCTTTTTTTTTCAATTTATCAAATGTCCTTCAGCGGCTGTGTGAATTTTGGAACAAAAAAACAAGAACAAAAGTTTTAAATTGTAATATTTTTTTTTCCTTTGGTCTAAAACTGGTTCTACAAAATGTATCATGTGATACATAGCATGTATCACTGATATTCGATCTCTGCAAAAACTTTGCAAATCTGCAAAATAGTATTTGTATTAAAAAATCATTAAAATTTAATTGCATAGTTTTTGCAGAGATCGAATATCAGTGATACATGCTATGTAAAAAAAAAAAACGAGTAAATTTTTAAAAAAATTTTGTAATTGTCTTGATTTTTCAAAAACGCTTCAGATGATTTTGAGCCATTGTTTCATGTTAAATTTTGTTAATTTTATTTATATTTAAAATACGACAGATAAAATAATTTACTAAGAAATAAATTACTTAAATGAAATACTGAACCATTAAATTTTTAGTCCGAAAAATTTATTTATTTTTAACATCAATAAATTAAAATATTTTTTAAAAATTTAAAAAAACTCAGCTGGTGTACTAGTTCTATTTTGTTTCTCATCAGTCTTGGCTGAATTGAATAAATCAACAAGTTTTTCACTTTTATTCGAAGTGTCAGACAAAAGATTAGTGAACATGTCTTTGACTTCATCAGTGAAAATATTTTGTTTTAAATGAGTCCCATTTGGTGATGTTTTTATAGATTTAGTACAACTTTTGTCATTTAGTTCAATTGTAATTGTGTTTTCTTCGCTTTTTTTAATATAATTAGATATAAATGCATAAACATTGCGCAAATTATTTTCCAATTGTTCAATTTGATTTGATGAAAGCTTCAGCAAGTCATTCTTGAAAACAAAAAATCTTATTAGATAACAAAATAAAAATATTTCAAAGCAAACTTTCGAATCAATTGTTTTTGTTAAATCATTAACTTGATTTTTTAAATCAACGCTTTGTTTTAATTGATCTTTAAAATTTGACTTTAGCTTTACAATATCTGAGTTTAATTTCTAAATTAGTTTATTTTAAATTCAATTTAAAAAAAATCTTTTTTAAACAAATTACTTCAGAGGACTTTTCTTTGTCGCTTAGTTTCTGCTTTAGTTTATTCAATTCGTCATTTAAGGATAGATTTTTTTTTGCTTGATTTTGAATATAAGAATCTTTTTGGCTTATTTTTACTTTTAATGAGTCATTTTCTTTCTTTAAGTTTTCTATAAAGTCTTAATTAAAAATAAATATAAAAATTTAATTCAGCATTTTGTACGTATTTTTACCTTTGAGCGAGTTTATTTCAGAATTTTTTTGTACTAAGTCTGTCTGTAAACTATTCTTTTCTTCTTTCATAGTTTTGATGGTATCTTTTAGTTTTTTGGTGTTCGTTTGGAAGACAACCATTTGGTCTTCTTGATTTTTGAGCTCTTTGGTCAAAAGAATAATTTCCTCACGTTGTTTTCGCAGCATTTCGGCATCCTCGCACAAGCACCATCCTTTTGAACCACTCTCCTGAAACGAGGTGGACATTCTCCTATATTCCTATTTATATCAAGCAAAATAACTTAGAACAATTAATAATCATATTTTGAGCCTCTTTAAACAAAAGGTATATATTTAAAATGCTGAACTAAACAGGTTTATTTTTTATGTGGACATAATTTTAGACTTAAATATTTCGAGTTGTTTTTTTCATTTTCTATTTTTTATTAATATATGAATAAAAATTATAGTTAATTTGATTTTAAAAGTGTACTAGATAAATTTTTACAAATTCAAGTTTGTTTAACCTGAAATTTAATAAAACTTTTATGGTTTTGTCTTATTTTTTTAATATCTTTAAATTATGTATTGACGATCTGAAAACAATCCGGCAAGCTGAATCTTCTGTTTTTTCTTTTTTTTTAATGATTTTTTCTATTTGAAAATCAATTTTTAAACATTTTGTTCAGTTTCCTGAGATATTTTGGTTAATTGATTTTTTTTTATTTTATTTTTTTGTAAAAACTATCAAAATTTAAAGAAAAAAATTATTAAAAATATTTTTTTATATTTATATACAATTATATTTCTCCCAATTTAAAAATAAAAAATTTTCATTTTCCTCATCATTTTTTGTATTTTTGCCGTTTTCACTCTCAAGATTAATGAATAATATTTTTGTCAAATATAATTCTTCTTCTTTAATAAAAAACTGGAAATAATTTTGAAAAATTAAATTCTACTATTTCGTCCTAAGCTAAGTAAATTTCGCATATTGTTTCAGCATTCATCCTTAACAAAAGATAAATAAATTTGCTTTAATTGATAAACATCGCTAATAGATAGATTAAATCAATAATCACCTACCCTTATTATATTTCATGTCCTTATAATTAGAATAAATTAAAATTCTGCACTCTTAAAAATTTTAAACAGATTTAAATTCCTTCCTGAATATAGTAAAAAATAAAAACTAATCCTGAGAGAAATATTAGATTCAAAAAATGCTTTCATTTTTTATTTATTCTATGTTAAATATTTATAACAAAGAAAAATTGTAAATTAATAAATAAAAATTAAAAAATAAATATCATTTATTAAAATTTTTAATTGAACAAAAAAGCAAAATATATGAAGAGATCAAAATGACAAAACTGATAAAATGAATAAACTGAACAAAATGAACAAACTGAAAAATTATTATATTTATTATTATTATATTTATTCAATGTAAAAATAAAAAAAAAAAATAAAAATAAAAATAATAAGATAAAGTAATTAAACAATTAGGACAAAAATAATTGTAATACAAATGGAGATTGCTTTTCCATAGCAAATTTTAAATGTTCATAAATACATAATTTTTTTTTTTCTTTAATTTTCTAAATTATTATTCAAGTTTTTAGTTAGTAAAGTTTCTATTTTCTAGTTTCTGTTTTCTTTTTTTTTTTTTTTGACCTCACCACTCAAGGACTCAAGTCACGATCAAATCGAATAATATGAATATTTTTAACAATATATATGTTTAGCCTCTTAAAAAAGATTAAGCAATCTGTATGTACTAAAGGGAGAACGTCGGTTTAAACGACCGTCGTCATTACCTCCTTTAAATATATATCAATTTTAAAAGATTTTTCAGATAAAGTTTTCTTAGATTTAAATTAGTCAACATTTATTTTATTAATAAGCATAAAATATGTTTTGACCAAAATTAGATTTTGGACGAAATAGCCTAGAGAGTTTTTTTCGAAAATTTTTTTTTCACCTTAGATTTTTTGCTACTTGTAGGACTCAGCCAAAACATTTTTTCAATTAAGTTATTCGCAAAATGAAAACACAACTTTTCATTTGATTAAATTCAAATTAAAAACTAATATTCTTTAGAAAATAAAAGTCTAGACACATTTTTTTCAACAATAGTCAATTATCTTAATTTTTATTTGTTTCAATTTAAGTTGCTGGTTACTGGGAAAAAAAAACACTCATTTTCTTAAAGAATATCTTGCAACAGGGTAAAATCGATCAGTTATTGATAGTTTGAGATTTTATTCAATTAAATTATCTTTAAATTATTAGAAACTATCTAAATTATAGTTTTTCTAAAACTAGAGAAAATTTGCTACAAAAGCTTAAAATCGGATAATTTTTACATGGGTGATTAATTAAACTTTTTTGATCACTAAAATCAAAATTGTCAATTTAACTATTAATTTCAATGACTATTTTATTAGTTATATATTAAACCATTTCCGGGACAAGAACTAAAACGTTAAATTTAACCTGCATATCCATGTTCAAGTTTGATAAACCGGCAGCATGGATAAATAAGTTGTAAATGAAAGAATTTTATTTTTAAATAAAAATTTTTTGTTTAAAACAATTATTTTATTTAATCTTTATTTTCTTTCGGACAAGCTAAAGCCTAGTCCATTATAGTTAGTTAGTAGTTCTTGCTGTACTTGCAAAATCATCCCTCAATTTGGCAGGAAAGCTTTCGCTGTGCATTCATATACTATTCGCTCTTAATATTGCTTCTCTCTCTCTCTTCTGATACAGAAAAAAATTAGTGTTGGGCGGCGGCCATAAATTTGGACCCCGAAGATGGTCGGCCAAATGTACGGCCATCTTTAATCTTTCGGAAAAATTACTGAAATTTACTTCAAATCTGGTAAACCTTAAAATTAAGCCTCTAACATAGATTAAAGGTTTAAATAATTTTTTAGGTTTATTCACTTCTTCTAGGAAAAATAAATTCTTATCTTTTAATTTAAGGTTCGCAAGAGATATTCAATTGATTTTAGGAATTCAATAAAAACATTAATTTGAAGGTTTTTCAGTTTTTTTCTGGCCGCCGAAGTGGCCGTCAGCCTTCATAACCGTCCGTGAAGGCGGTCTTGTTCGCGGTAAAAAAAAAAATTTTTGGCCGCATCAATGGCCGTTTGTACGCATCAATGGCCAACACTAAAAAAAAGATTCAATATAGTTTGAACATTTTGATTAAATCTCCTCTCATTTGTCTTTTGCTCAGTTCGGTTAGGTCCATCTTCAGTAATCACATTTTAAAGTACATACCTCTCAAAGTCAAAGGTATTTTCCTCTAGTCTAACCATAGAGTAACATAATTTTTCTTATTAGTTCTTTTTTCCACTGACAAACGTTCGCTTATGCATTCATTGTATCTTGTTTGCTTTTTCACAAGCACTTTTTACTTGAGCATTCCACTTTAAATAAGATTATACCATCACACCTAAATCTTTCTCGCAGCTAGTAAACTCTGGTGTTACATAACTACTCTTTTCAATTGTACGAGCTATGTCTTATTACTAATGCCTCTCATGCAATCTTCCAAAATGCATAACTTTACATTACTTAGCAGACAAACCCATGTCCCATGTTTGTATATATTCACAAATCGAATTTAAATCTTTCTGTAGCTTCATTTTTTCATAAACTTAGTTAACAAAATCTAAGATTTTGGAAGCATTCTGAATTTTAGAACAAAATTTTCAAATTGTAATAGCTAACTTTTTTTTCCATAGGTCTAAAACTTGTTCTGCAAAATGTATCAGCTGATAGAAAATATACATATATCTTCAAAAATCTCTGCAAATCTGCAAAATCGTATATGTATCAGAAATCTTTCAAAATTTAATTGCAGAGCTTTTGCATAGATTACATTTTGGATGATACATACTTTGTATCAGCTGATACATTTTGAAGATAATGAAAATTTTGGTAATTTTATTTCACCAACCTTATTTGGTATCAAAAAGAAAAATTGAATCTTCATTCAAAAAAAAAATAAACCTCTAAGGACCGGCGGTGTCAATTTGACACATTTTGAAATTATTGCACAATTATATTGACATTTGGCCAAAATTGATTATAAACTGTTTAAAATAAAATAAACAAATTAATTTGGAATTAAAATAGCCAAAAATTTGAAATGTCTAAAATATAAGCGGCCCTAAATTTCCTTGAAGCCTTGAGTAACATCGATGACACTCAATGTATGGCCTCATATGATGATGAATCGGATTTTTTGGACGATGATAACTTTTAAGATGAATTTGATAGAGTTGATGTTGATGATTTGATGAGGATTCTAATGAAAGAGAAATTAATTTTGAAGAAGAATAAGAAGAAGTGGATGATACAAACCAACATTTCATTGATTCGATTGAAAATACAACCAATAGGGTTAACGAGGACCAAAATCGTGACAAGACAAGAAAATTGGAGTTGTTTTGACAAAGTTAAATAATGTAGAAGATTTATCACTAAAAAAGAAAATTAATTTCAATGAGAAGCCTGGACCAACTAGCTATGCAACAAAGAACAAAGACATTACCAATTTATGAGCGTTTATGATGATTTTTGATATGTCTATACTAAACAAAGGCAAAAATATTTATAAGACAAATTTTTTCAATAGACTTAAAATTTATTAAATATTTTTTTTTTTTTAGTCTTTTTAAGTTCAAAAATCTGCCGAGTATTTTGCATTATTTTATAAAATGGTCCTTTAAGGCATACAAAAAATATCGAGCTTTTGAGTATTAAATGAAATTTTTATTGATCAACATTTTCAAAAATCAAAATTTACTATTAATTGATTAAATTATTTTATTTAAATAAATAGATTTTCTATTTTTTTTTCAATATAAAAAAAAAAAAATAAGAGAAAAAAAATAATTGAAATAAAATCAAAAACAACGAAAAAAAAATCGCTTACCAGATTAAAAATAAACATTAAATTCTACACTTGAAAAATAAAAAGATGCACTAGCTTAACACAAAGTTCCAAAATTAAAATAATTGTCATTGGCCACATAGCCATTTTGTGGTCGTCTATAATTGAGACGAATTTTCTTCTCTAATTTAATACTATTTGCATGATTGCTTGCCGGACTACGAAAGTAGTCCATACGTTTGGTCACGTGACCCAACGAATTGGAAAAAGTTGGCAATTGACTTTGGTTTCTAGTTTGTACAAATTGGCGATTTTTATTTGGCAAATCTGCACTAATACTTTCCGGCGACGAGCTTTGCAAATCGCACGTGTCCACATACTCGCTCAAGTCTAGAGAATTCTTCTCTTCGTAGGCCATATTCTCATAATTGTGCTCATCACTAATGTTTATTTTTTTTTCAAAATTAATATCAGACAAAGATGCCTCGGCGACCAATTGCTTGACCAAAAAGTCCAAATTTTGCTCCTCGTCTGGCTCAATAGCACTTTGCAAATAGTCATAATTCACTAGGTCATTTGTGGAAAAATAAGCGTTTACCGGTTGAGATTTTTTGCTTCTGGCAAAAAAGCTAGCCACTTCCATGTCGCATTTCAAGTCTTCTTCGCTTACTTGGTCAGCTTCTTCTCTGCTCATCTTAAGCTCATCAATTTGCTTAATAAGCGATCTATAACCATCGTACATTTTAACATTAGATGCAGAAATAGCCTCTGGCACAGAGTCTACTTCTGGTTGATCGAAATTTTTTATTGTTATCGGCGATGAGCTTAGTATATTGTTGAACAATGTCGATCCAGATGTATCGACACAATTGCACTCTCTGCGAACACAACTCAGTTGTTTTAAATTTGAATTAAAACAGGACGAATCGTTTCGAGTTGAATTCAAAATTAAATCGTCCTGTTTGCTGCCAAATAGTTTAAGTATTGAATCATTGTGATTGAACGAAAGTTGTTTTTTTAAATTTTTAGAGCTCTTGCGTGGTCTGTTCAAAGTTTGCGATTCTAAATTTGAATCGATTGTTTGTTTGCTCGAGCTTTTTATGCGTAGCATTTTGCGCAACGAGTTAAATCCGTTGGCAATGCTTAGCTTTTGAAGACTGCTTGTTAAATGTTTGGCCTTGGGCGACGGACTCATTTGACTGGATGAAGAAGACGACGAAGAAGACGAGACTAAAATGTTCATGTTTGAATGGGTGCTCGGTAGATGAATGGCGTTTTTTCTGGTCAAATGATACGACGAGTATATGTCTTCGTCTGGTCTTCTGCTCTTTGAGTTCGACGAGGACAGGTATTTGCCGAGTTTGGCCCGCCACGAGGAACTCTTGCTCAACGAGCTGTTTGAACCGGTTTTGGACGAATAGGTCAGTGCTCGGCTGAGCAAACCGGCCTTTGGCTTGGTGGTCGAGTTGGCGCACGCGATCGAGGCCCGCTTTCGACAATAGTTCACATTGTCGAATTGTTCATTGTCTGACTTTTCGCTTAGGGCGTCGTGTTTGGGCCAGACGGCGTGCGAGCTCTCGTAGAAGTTCTCGTTGTCGTACGAGCTTACTCGGTTCGGGTTGAACGTGTGGTAGGAGAACGAGGTCGGCTGAAAAGAGCTCTTCGGAAATTGACTAGGCGAGGCTTGCTTCAAGCTCGACGATGCCGAGGACGCCGACGAGACCGACGACGACAGCGAGCTGTTCTTCAAGCTTGTCTTGTATGTCGCCATCGGACTGTTTGATCCTTCTTTACTAAGCATCATTTTGGCTTTTATTCAATTAGTTAAACTACAAAAATATTTTAAACGAATAAATTTATAAAGCTAAAACGGATTTGTCTATTTTTAAATGTTGGCTATTTCTCTATGAGAATTAATTGTTTAATTGATTTATTGGCTAAATATTTTTACAAGCATTTTGCATTTTTTTTTTTTTAGCTATTTCTGTACGCAAATCTAAAGTGAATAAAAAAATAGTTCAATTAAAAATTAAAATTATCTAACTAAATTGATCAAAATAAAATTAAGATTTTAATCAAAATGTCATATGTGTGTGTGTGTGTATGCGCTTTTTTAAATTTAATAAAGCCGACACGTTCATGGTTGGCTAACACATGGTCTCAAACTTGTATAAATTTCTTCTTTTTTTTTTTAAACAGAAACTCTAATAAAAAAATAATTAAATAAAATTTTTGTTAAATATATTAGATTCAATCAACCACATCATTAATAGTCCCAATGATAGGGACAAATCGAATTATCAGTATAAAAAATTTTAGATTTTAAAAAAACAATAGATAAGCTAAGTTAAAAAAATTAATTATGAGGGCTGAAAAAAAAGCCCCGCCATTCGGAACTGTCGGTATAAAAATTTTTCCTAAATTATTTTAAAATAAATTTATTATTTATTAAAAATATAGTTAGGGTAATACCCGGGCAGGTTGGGATGGAACTTAGTCCTTCCTTTCAGCCTAATGATCAAAATACAATAATATAAGATTTTTTGATAAAATTATTAAGAAAAATTAAATTTTTGTTTAGAAATTAGAAAAGATTCAAATGGAGTTTGATATTTTTTGCCAAAATGGATTGGGTTGAAATTGAAATTTTAAAATAAATAAATAAATAAAAATCTACCATATGCAATACTTATTTACTGAAATTAATTAATTATTTTTTATTTTATTTAAATAGGTTTTATAAATTAATTATTAATGAACTATACTGTCAGAGCATGGTGTCCTTATTTAGAAAAAGACATAAATAGCTTCAAGAGATTTCAACTATTCTATAATTTGGTTACTTGGATTATCATCAATTATTGTCAAAGCTAGAGTTAACTTCCCTGAGAACAAGAAGATAAAGAGTGGCCTACTTCAAGCCTATTCTAACATGTTCAATAAAAATCGAAATTTTATTAAGTGGTGCAAAATTACTATCAAATTGAATTTAATAAATAAATAAACTAGAATCCTAAACCAAACAGTTCAACATGTGAATTTTGGCATAAAAAACAAAAACTTAAAATTTAAATAATTTTTTTTAATAAAGGTCCAAAACTTGTAGACTCTGTTATTCTGCAATTTTTATTATTTTTTATTAATTCAGAAAACACCTCTTGAGTGATATGAAAAATAATGAAGAAAAAATGTAAAAATTGCAATTTTAAGATTTTGTTTTGGATTCAATAACCACTAATCTGCAGTTAAAACTCCTATTATTACTTCTACTAAGTTTTTTTGTTGACTAGATGATTTAATCGAGAAAAAAAAAATTTTCAAGTCAAACCACCATGAACTAAAGTTAAATTTAAGAACACTTTTTCTGAATTTTGAATTTATTTTTACACATTGAAAAGTTGTTTCTGTGTTAAATAAGAAAATTTTTAAAATAATTTTTTTCTTAATGATCACAAATTAAAACCAAGTATAAAAAATTTTTTTTTTAATGACACGATATATTAGGAGAAAAAATTTGATTTATTAAAAGTATTTTTCAGCTAAAAATAAAATCTTATAATAAAAGATTAATTCTTGTATCAATAAACTCATAAACCTAGTATTCAAAAAGCAAGAATTGATCTTAATAATATCATAAAATAGCAAAAAGTTTTCAAAAGACACTGACTCGTGTTGAATAGGCATAATAAATTAGCTTAATCTTTGACTAGTTGCCATATTTAAGCTTGCATCAAAAGATTTTATTTTTAAGCTTCTTAAAAAGTCTCATTTTTACTAAATAATTAAAAAAGAATAAAAACCTATAAAAAATTAATTTTGATTCCTAAAATTTTCTAGTCTTTTATGGTAAAAAAATCATTTGCTAATAAATTATAAAATTAAAGAGGAAATTTTCTATGCTGTTTTTAGACTAATTAGAGCTCATGTAATCGCGATTTAAACAGGATGTAAGCATAGGCCTTATTTAATTTGAATTAATTAATTTTGATGTTTTTTTTTCATTTGAAACAATTTTTTGATGTCTGTAAAACAAAACATGATTTTTTTTATTAACTTTTATATCGAACCCAGACTTATTTTAAAAGAAAATTTGATTACAGGCTTTATTTGGTAAATTTATGGGGTCAAATTTTCAAATTCTATGGCTACAGTTAATCTACAAAAAGCTAAGTCATTTAACAAAGTTTTAAATGCCTATGGCTAAAAGCTAATAGTCAATAATGTTTTAATGATAGTCGACTTAAATTAGCTTCCTTAAAATAATAATACTAAAAAGCATACAATTTTTTTTTTATTTATTAATACAAACTAAATCAGAGTGGATTTATATTCCGCAAAAAAACTCAAATAAGCGCTTATTACAGAATATTAAATTACTCTAAATGCATTAGAGGAGCACTTTATTGCATAACCACTTGCTTGTAGAGCCTAATTGGCTCATGACCTCATCGAAAACAAAATTTTCTATTCATTTATTTAAATATTTTAATTAAATTCATTTTTAAACAAATTTTTGGACTATGCCACGCTTTAAATTTGTCTTGTGAGCGCATGACTTGGTCTCTTATCAAAAAAGATTAAAGAAAAATAGAGGAAATAAACTTTTGATTAATTTGCTCTCGCAAAAAATAAAAAGGTTGTAAAAATACTATAGAAATCGTGCACCTTATTTGATCTAAAATTAATTTGTTTTTCATTAGTCTTTAATAAGCCGAATGAAGTTCAATAATAGTAAAAAAGAATAACTATTTATTTAATTTGGTGCAAAGAGACCTAACCACTATACACCACATTTATTAATGAATACATTTACTTTTATTTTTGCTGAAAGGAAGATTAAACCTTGGAGCAGTAGGCCATTACTAATTACCCGTTTCAATTATTCTTAAAAAGGAGTCGAATATCAACAAAAAATTTTAATAAATAAAAAGATTACAAAACTAATTTTTTTGGGAAAATTTTTTTTTCTAAATTTGGCTAATGGAAATTTCTTTTGTAGGAACAATGGTTATTAATTTTTTTGTTTGTTTAATTAAGACACAACACAGTTTTTCCACAAAAACTTACTAAAAACTAAAAACAATTATCAATACAAGAATAAAATATAAATTTAAAAAATATTTTTAGAACTAAAAGGCAATCTTTTTGCCTCTTCTTATCCATGCATACCAACTATTGAAAAGTAAACTCAATTCTAGAAAAATAGTATTTACTTATCATTGATTTGATTTATGAGGTGCTAATTGAAAAATAAAATTCTTTAGTGAATAAAAAAACGTGTAAAAACTCATCTTAAAAATAAATTATTTTTTTTTTATTTTTTTCATACAGAAAAAAAAAAACAAATTTTATTTTTGAATAACAAAATTTTTGTACTCATATCTTAGAAATCAATCTAGGATTAGAAAATATTCGGAAAGTCGCTCAAACTATTAAAAGATAGTTGAAGTCTTAGAGAAATTTCTTTATGAACCTTTGATATTTTAAATAAATAAAAAAACAATTTAATTTAATATTAGTTTGTTCTAAAAGCATAATATATTTTTATTTTAAAAAAAAATCGGTAAATTACAAACTCTCTGCAAATTTAATAATTTTGAAAAAAATTAATATATTAAATTGTTCATTGTTTTTTCTACTTATTGCTATACTGATAAACTAGACTTGGAAGAATTAGCTGTAAACTGCTTGGCTAGTCTAATCCGCAAACAAATATTTGTCGAGAATAGAGTTACTGGACTGGTTATAGGACAACAAGCGGTCGTAAATATATGATATAACCATAAAACTGAATATGAGATTCTAAACTGAATATGTTCTAATTAACCCTACAATCATATTTGCTTAGTTTAACCTAAATTCGTGAGTTTTGTCGATAAGAACTGCTTAAGAAACAACAAAATAATCAATTTCCGCATATTTTAAATATCTAGTCGTTTTGTATGACTATTTTAAAGACCAACAAATATTCAACTTAAAACATAAAATCAGCATTTTATTTGACTTGTGTAGAAATATTTTAATATTAGCTGAGTATTGATTCTTGATAGAAAAAAACTAATATGAACAAACAAGTCAGTAGATCTAATTTTTAAATTATTTTAATCTAGAAAATTTTAAAATTTAGACGGCTAAATTGTTTATTTAAGTAAATCTACAATTTGATAAAGCTTTAAAATAATTTTGCATACAATAAACCAGAATCTTGAACAATAATTTTTATATAAAATTTTATGGCCATTTTAAATTAGATTAACTACACTATCACAAAAAAAAGAAAAGAAATAAAAATAAAAAATTCAGCGAATATTTAACAATTTTCAAATATTGACAAAAAAAATCTTTAACTAGAA
Source organism: Brachionus sp. 'Tiscar' (assembly GCA_006352455.1). Lineage (NCBI taxonomy): Eukaryota > Metazoa > Rotifera > Eurotatoria > Ploima > Brachionidae > Brachionus > Brachionus sp. 'Tiscar'. Next base: position 4,577 of record VANL01001080.1, on the reverse strand, counting down.
ATATTAATAAACTTGTTTAATATTTATGGTTCGAATAAATTTTTTTTAAATCCATTTCAAATTCTTTTAAATAAATTATTTATCATTTGCTAGATAAAACATGATTGAATTTTGAGAAAAGCTCAAATTTTAAAATCTTAATTTAAACAAGATTTTGTAGACAAATTAAAAAAAAATGGCTCAAATATCTAAATGCAAAAAATAAAAATTAAAAAATAATTAATTTATGAAATTATTGTAAAAGGCTCATTTAGATCTTATTTCGAAACTAAGCAATCAAGTGCAACATAGATTTTGAAATAAGGTCATGTGTGAGAATAGTGCTGAATTCCAGCCGTAAATTGATCTATAAACAATTTGAAAATATAAACCAAAATTGCAATTAATCAAAATCTTAATAAAACAGAACTAAATTAATAGACAGGACAGGCATTTTGGCCTGTTGATCGATCAATCGATCGATCGATATTTCAAGCCTTATCGTGCATAGAGTCACGAATAACCGTATTTACTTTTTTTATTTTTTTAGATGTTTGACCATCGTCAATAAGCAATATGCGATTTTTCCCACATATTAAAATCAAATATTTGACCATTTTTAGAATAGTTTAAACCACAGCCTCTGCCATATGACCTAATAATTTAATCTAAATATTTGACAAAAAGGAATATTAAGTTTGTACTAGATAAATTTTTAGCTCAAACAATTTTTATGCAATCTAAAAGCATATTTATTTCACATTCGATTGCTCATTCTTCTTCCTTATTTGCTTAAACCCTTATAAAAAAAATTACAAAATAAACCACCAAGAGTTAAACACTATATTGAAATAAATTTTTTATTTAAACAAACAAAAATTGATAAAATAACTTAATTTCTAAAAGAAGAGGCTAAAAATTGCCATATTTCCGGTATCGGTTGTTTGATCTTGAACCGTACCGGTTTACATTATTTAAACCAGTGTTGCACGCTTTGTGAAAATAATATATTTGTTTAGATTGTTTAAATCTAGGCCTGGAATGCTTTTAATTTATCAATTTCATCGCAGTTTATTAATTAACGAGCCTGGCTCAGATAACTAAATAAAAATCTAGAAATTTTTGATTAAGTATTCTCAATGGTACGCCATTATGTATATTTAAGTAAAAATTTTTATTAAAATTTCAACTTGGCTTCGCAAATGTAAAGAAAAATCTAATCAGTTTTTACCTGAACTATTTGATTTATTCCAACCAAATAAAAAAAAAAAGAAAAATATCTATGCTATCCTTTTTTATTTTATTTATGTTTGATATTTTCAAAAAATCTAAATTTTAAAAAATTTTAAACTGAATGCAAAATTTTTTTCGCCATTTTAAAAACAAGATTTAAAAAAATTAACTGAATGCCATCTTATCAAATCTATTTTTGCAATACTCTTTAAATTTTTTTTAGAAAATTCATTTTAATCCAAAGCCATAAGTAGAAGTAAATTTTAGAGTAAAAGCTTTTCTATCATTGATTATTTATCTTGTTTATCTTCTGGTTAATTCTTGAAAGAGCTATTTATAAACTAGACACCATCTGAGTTTTTTATGTCTGAATAAAATCATGTAAAAATATTTAAATTTTTTAAATAATCCAAAATTTTGATTATTTTAAAAAACAATTTTGGATACAAAAACAACTATTAAGTAAATTTTAAAATATTTTGGACTGACCTTCAATTGTACCAATAATTACTGAGACAAGATTTTTGATTGTTTTTTTTAGTAGAAAAATATTTCTCAAAGAAGGCTTCACACAAAAATATGCTATTACATCATTGAAATTGAACGGATTCTACAAACCAGTTACTGATATGGTTTCTGATTCATCCCAATTTAAATGAATATAACATTTTTTGAGAATTATTTCTTTATCTTCTGATGGGGTTTGAATAGAACATTAAAATGCTCTGAAAATTAATCATTTTGTTTTTTTTTTCCAAGCGATACACTTGAGCCAAAAACAACAATTATGTAACAAAATTGCGATAAATTATCCAAACTAAAATCTAGGTAATTTAATCAAAGTATTATATAATAATTAAGTTTATGCGGACTTAATTATCTAAACGCTATGGTATCTTCTCCTTTATTTTTCAATTTAAAACTCAATTAATAAAAAATACTTTCTGTTTGTAGCTATTAATCTACAGCTCGAGGACTAATTGACGATTTAGCCCGGGATTAGTGTCAATTGAGGAACCTTTATATAAAAGTCGAGACTTAGTTAAAAAATCCCTTGTCATTTTTAGAAAAATTAAATTTTAATAAAACCCTTGGGACGGCATGAGTCAATTAATTTTTATTAGGATAAACTTTTGATCGAGGCTCACATGAGACTGTTGAAAACAAAATTTTTTAGGGATAAAATTGATAAACTAATGTGTCTGATTTAAACAAAAATTAATCTGGATATTTAAATTTAATTAAAATAAATTTAATTAAAATCTAATGAAGGATTTTTTTAATCAAATAATTTAAATCTAAGTCTTTGGTAATTAGGAAAAAAAAAATTTTTTTCCAGAGAAAGAAATTAGAGTGAATTCTAGGGAACATAGAAAAAAAGCTAGTGGTTTTATATATTCGATGGTTTTAAATGAACTGCCTACTCAAATATTATTCTATTTTTTAATGAAATAATAATTTAGGGAAATAAATTAAATTTTGGAAAAACAATAAAATAAAGAACGGATGTCATTGCTAATTTGGCATTAAATTAAAAAAAAAAAACAAAAGAAAGGAGAAACAAAACTAAAGATAAAACTATTATGTAAATTTAGAAAATTTAGATTCAAATTTTTCAGTTTTCACAAACAAAACATTTGTTGATGATTAATTAACAAATTTAAAACTCATTGCAAATGCATTAGGCTTTTTGTGTATGGTCTTGTAATATTCATGCGCTCATAGAGTCACTTATCCAAAAATTCGAGCCCAAAATCAGTGTGGTATTTATCATCAAAAATATAATTTAATTTTTTTTTTTATAAAATTGGGACAACTAGCAATGATTGAGCATATTAAATAAGACATATTTTGTTGGAAATATTTTAAACAATGATTATTTGACATAAACTAGATGATTAGAAGCATGAAATAAAATTTTTTTGACAAAATAAAAAGAAAGAAAATTAATTTTCTTAATTCTAATTTTCAATTGAAATTATAATTTTTAAGTAATTAGGCTTTTATTCCGTGTAACCTGGATCTAAATACTCGAATAAAAAATACCAATATCTGATAGCTAGAAAATCGATTTTCTTCTAAAATAAAAAAAAAAAACTTTTAGCTAAATTCATATTGATTAATTTAACAAAATGAAATGAATCAATCAAATCTGATTTATTCTTAGAATTGCTTTTTTTTATTATCATTCAAATATCGTTCTAGATTAATAGCCAAAAGGATTGAATGAAAGTTTGATACAATCGGCTTTCAGCTTTCTAAATACAATCGCTAAAATTTGATCGGATATGTTCAGCATCGGTTACTTAAAAAAATCAATTAATTCAATCCTTTTTTTAACACTTAATAATCACACATGCATTCCAATGTTTAGAAAAAAAATAAATCTAAAATTTTAATAAATAAATAAAAAAAATTAATTTTTTTTTTTTCAAAATAAAATTCAAGTTAATGTTTCAAGTAAATTCAAAGAGGTGGATAGTGCATATAACTTTGAATACTTCCGCATACACATACTAAATATCTCGTTTGAATGAAATGAAAATTTATTCAGATAAAATGTGATATTAAAATAAGACTAAAAGTATAAAAAAAAAATTTTCTTATATTGAAACATAATCTGGCTCTGATTGTGTAACAAAACAATTTGAGAAAATGTGACACGCATACAAAAACATGCTGACAAAAAAGTAATTTTTTTTCCATTAGACTTAAGCCTATTATAATTCGCAAAAATTATAAGATTAAAATACACTCAATTAACTTTTTTGAAGCTTAATTTGTGTGGCTAGAGGACGAATTGTACATATATCAAATAATTGAAAGCACTATTGCTCTAAATTCCAAGTTAATTATAAACTTAAGGGATTAATTATTTAAAACAAACACTGGATCTCTAGCTGTTTTTTTTTTGTTGTTGATATATCTGAAAAATTTTGAATAAAAAGGTTATGAATTTTGATTTCAAACATTAAATGCCAAATAGACAATTATGTCAATTAGGATTAAAAATGAATGTTCGTGATAGTTAGTAGAATATTTGCTTTTGTAAAACTCCTTTATCAACTTTTTCCTTCCTATTCTAAGCTAGGATTTTTTTAATTTCTGAAAATTCTTAATAATCAAGCATTTTTTCACTTTTCATATTAATAATATTTGTTTTACTTTTAAGTAGAATAAATTTAGTGAACATAACTAGCTCATAACACACTTTTTTTTTTATAAATTAAATTTTTGATTGACATCCTTCAAAATTTAGTCTATTTTGTCCAGTCCTAGAACAATAAATTATTATTTATTTGTGTATCTGTACCGAGCTAAGGCTCCTTCAGATTAAAAAAAAATCAAAATAAAATAAAGTTAAA
>VANL01001079.1:0-18045 GCA_006352455.1 Brachionus sp. 'Tiscar' | reverse complement strand
TCAACAAAATGGTGTATTAATTTAATCTATTATTTTACCAATAGATCGATATTTTGGCAAAAAATGGTAAAAAAATGATATTTTTTCACTATTTTTGTATCTAGTCCGCGGTTTACCCTCCGACCCCTACTTTTTTATACAGATTCTGAAACTAGAGAAAATTCTGAACAAAATGTTAATATTTTTTGAGATGCCTAAAACACCCGAAAGAGTCTCTAAACTTTTATCAAATAAAAGGTAAAAGCAAAGGTCTTAGGCAAAAAACATTTTGTTCAGAATTTTCTTTTTGTTCAGAACTATTCATTCCAACATCGAATTTTTGAAAGAATGCTAACTTTCTCTTATAAATTTCTATTATATTGCAATTCTCCAGTAAATTTAAAAGAAAAATTAAAGATAAATGACTCAAGAAATTTGAATTATATTTTAAGGAAAAATAATAACCTTATTGAACCAATGGCCAAAATCAAAAAGTGGAGAAAAAACTTTTGAACATTTTTATTCAAGATTAATAAATTGCTTTGTGATCAAGAGATCAATGTTGAAGTTTTCAAAATTTAAGCTTTCAATTTTCAATAACATTAATTTAATTTAATTGGACTCTGATTTGTGTGATATTGCGACATCTTTGTCGATATCACTGGTTTAGTTAACTAACTTAACCATGTGCGTTTAAGTTAGTAAGGAGCATAAATAGCTGCTCCAATACGTCTAACGAGAAGATCGGATAGACGGACCCAAGGGTACTAATGTAAACATTACAATTTGGTTCACATACAGCCGGAGTTTCGAATCTAATTTCATACTAAAAGAAAAATCTAAAAAACACAGCTTTAAAAAACTTAGGTAAAATACCTCGCATCTATTCGGTTTCCACAACTAGTACAATATTTTACTTGGTTAGTCCACTTCAAGTCAATTGAATTTAAACCCCTAGATCTTTTTCAAGAATTATTTTAGATAAATTCTTTGTTCCGAATCTACTAAATATTGTATAATCAAACAAAGGAATTTTTAACCTAACATGCACTACACCGCATTTTCCGATATTTAAATCCAACGACCAAGTAAGTAACCAACTTGAAATAAAGTCAATATCTTTTTGAAGTACAAAATTGTCTTGTAAACTCTTAATTACAGATAAAACTCTAGTGCTATCGGCATGTTTCTCACATTTATTTACTAAACAAGACGAAAAGTCATTGATGAATATTAAAAATAAAAGTGGTCCCAATACTGAACCTTAGGGTAATCCGCTGGTAACTTCTAACCAATTTGACATGGTTGAACCCCAAAATAACACGTTGTTTCCTCTCACGAAGAAAGTCACTTATTCAAAAGCTAATCATGTCAGTGAATTTATTTGATTTTAAAGATATGAATCAATGGAAGATGAAGACAATGAAGTTGGTCTACAAAAAAGATTTTATCCATTTCAAATTATGTTATATTGTGTGACATTATTTTTCGTTCAATAATTTGTTAATTATCAATAGCTAGCCTATTTTGATGATTTTAAATTAATTTTAATAAAAAAAATCATACTTTTAAATTTATTTTATGTGTTTTAAATGAGTTTATTTATATATATATTTTTTAAAATAAGCCAATTAAATTTTTTTATCTTAATACACATCAATTTACAAGTCAATTTCTCAAAGGATTAACAAGTTGTTGAAGAACCGTCATTTAAGCTTAAAAAGATTTTATTTAAAATAAATAAAATTAATTTAAAAAAAAATTATAAAATTTAATTAAAACTAAAAATAAAATTAGCTTTCTATGATGGAAATTTCTTATCTTACCATTTTGCAGTCGTATAGGTGTTATATATTCTAGAATATGATTTAAATTTTCAGAATCGATTGAATTTCTGAGGCTAATTTGTTGAGGCAAATGTCTTGAAGATGAAAGCACACGAATTAGCTGTTGAATTTCTGTAGCCAGTTCTTGTTGAGCTCCAACAAGTTGATTTATTTGTTGTTGCGTACATTGTTGATGACCAACTAGTTGATTTAATTGTTGTTGCGTAAATTGTTGATTGACAACAAGTTGATTTAATTGTTGTTGTGTAGATTCTTGAGCGCTTACTAGTCTACTAATTTGTGGCTGATATAAGTTTTGATGTGACTCATGTTGGTATCTTGAAGATGTTGGTTGCTCCTCTGCCGAGATTGAAGTTGTTGTTTTCCATTCAATTGGTCTATTATTCCCATTATTCTCTTGGGGTTTAGAAATGTTTTGCTGTGTTTGATCTCTGGCAGATGCTTTTTGATGTTGTACAGCTATTAAGCTAGACAAACCGCGTAGTCTCCCTTTGTATTTCTTTAAATTCTTTGGCATTCTCTTTATGTGAAGCTTAGTTTTTAAATTGTTAACCTTTTATAAACTTAGAATAATTTTCTTATATAGTACTAGTAATTTGAAATGTTTATTATTTTTCTATTATTAATTAAGTCAAAACTAACTTACTATTTTTTTAATGGCTATTGTTTTGGCTTTTAAGTTATCCTAATTAATTTGATTTTACAATAAAAATAAACCATTTCTAAATCTTTTTTAAAATTTTCTCTTATTAAAAAAATATTAATCAATTCTAAAAATTTATTTTTGTCTAAATTTTTGGTAAATGGTCTTTTTGCTTTCAATATTTTAAAATAAAAATTTACTTTTTTTTTTAAATTTTAATTTATCAAAAAAGGAAATATTTTTTTTCCAATTGAAATTCACGACACTTTGTGTAGATACTAATTTTTTTTGGCCCAAAAAATTCATGTTTCTAGTAATTCTTATGATATGATTTTGAATCTTGGATCTGATTCCTTTTCATTGAGTATTGCGATGTAAATTTTTAATAGAGAATTGATCATATATTGATCTAAAAAACCCTAATGGTTTCTAAAACACTCTATTTTTATAATTTAAAAACCACTCAAAATTTGAGAAGAATTTTTTTCCAAGGTATCAACATCATTTTTGTACGAATTTTTAAAAATTTGGATTTTATCGCTTTTGTAAAATAATCAATCAACTCGGTGCTTATTGGTTCAAGGCGATCTTTTTTATTATTTGATCTTAACTTTAGTAATTTTCCTCTCTCATAGAAATACTTAGTTGAATAAGAGAATAAAAATTAATTTTTCACCCTTTAAGTGTTTTACTTTGGGGTACATAGATACATCTTTTTCGCAAATTATACCTAATCCGCCAAACTTAAAATTTTTAATCTAGTTTTTTTCTATCTTATTTTCTCCGATTTTACGCATTAAAGAACCCAGTAACAATAAAGAGAATCCAAAAATGAAAATTCGCTAGACTTTAGATGGCACTATTTGATTTATTAAGAAATCATTATCAATTTCAAGGTTAAAAAACAGGCTAGTGCCCTTATCGTAGTCGACTGATTAACACTTCATTTATCTGATTTAATAAAAATTTTTATCATAAAAAACATAATTTTATAAAAATTAAATTAACTGTTATTTTGAAAACGAAAAAACATCGATTAATTCATATCAAATTTTTTAAATTTTTTTACAAAGTCAATAAAGATCAAATTGATATTATTATAAATTGAAAGCCTGAATGTTGAAAATTTTAGCATTGATCGTTTGATCACAAAGCTGTTTACCAATCTTGAGAAAAAAAATCCAAATGTTTTTTCTCCACTGTACGTTCTAGCCATCGGTTCAATCACGTTTGCACTATTCTTTCCCAATTAAAATATGATATTGATAAAAAATCGTTAAAAATCGCTAAATTTAAAAAGAAGTCAGAAAAAAATCAGATTCGAACAATTTTAAAAATTTTTTTTTTATTTTAAGAAATTAAAAACAATTAAGCTTTGGAAACACAAAATAGACGAATAATATACATAATATATAAAAGTGTTGGTGTCCGTGCAAGCGGACAGTAAACGGGCCAAAAATTTTAAAAACCGTGACTGTGACCGTATTAACCGTCCGAATTTTGGCGGGCAAATTTTTGGCCCGTTTAATAAACGTTTAAAAATAAACGGGCGGTCCATGAAACCGTTCTAATTTTGGCGGGCGGACTCTTGCCCGTTTATTTTGGCGGGCTAATTTTCGGACTAAAATATACGGGCTGCCAATAAACCGCTAAAAAAAATTAAAGGTAATTTAATAAATTTATTATTTTAAAAAAAGTAGTTTTTTAAAAAAAAAAAATAAATTCAAAAATTTTTATAAAAATTTTTAAGAAATTAATTAAAATGAAATATATAAATTAAAATTTAGGAAGTGACTTGTCTGGGCGTTTTAGACCATTTGGAACCTTGATGGAATGAATTAGGGATGGCATCGTGATGAGCGCAGTATGGAAATGTTATGATTTATGGAATGGATGTCTGGAATGTTATTGATGGAATTTTCGATGGAGAGGACTTTTGGATATGAAGAATTCGATCATTTTACCATTTTTTCTTTTTTTCTAATCGGACACTAGGGAATTTTTTTCGGCCATAACTGATTGAAGAGTGCTCCATTTTGGACTCGATTTGGTCGAGTTTGTGGGCCAATTAATCCAAAGAAAATGCCACAGTTTGGTTCTCTAGCATAAATTGACTTTTTTGTTTGAGACTACCAGATAGTGTCTTGTGGCTGGTGATGCGTGTGCGGTCCTGTTTACATAGCATGTTTACTATGTTACATAAAAATTTATTTAACTAATTCAAAAATTTTTTTGATAAACCCTTTGAATTGAAATGATATTTTGAATTGATCGTCAACTTCAAGATGCCATAATGTAAAGCATTCAATTGTTGATCTTTAAACTAGTCTTAATTAGACTGACTGGTGTATTATATGTGAAGTTGTTGATAAAAGCAAAGTTCGCCAATTTGAAAATAGACAAAACGGAAAAATTGGAAAATTTCAGAGATTTTTACTAAGAGATAAGAGTGGCTCAATTGAAATGGTCACCTTTAATAAGTTTTGTGATACGAAGTTAGTTACATCCATTGAAAAATCAAAAATTATTGTCTTAAAAAATTTTGATATAAAAATTAACCAAATCTAAAAAACCCAATCTAAAACATTGGTAAGAATACAAAAGTGTTGATAAGGAATAACAAGTCATTTCTAATACAACAATTGAAATCAAGAATTCATTATCTTCGATTATTGATCCAAAATTAGCTAAAAGTAATAATGAAATGTCTCAAGAATTTAATCAACCTAATAATAATTCAAAAAGAGAGGAAAAGACCTATGTAAAATTCACCAAAAATGAACGATTTAATATACTCAGAAATAAGCAGTTATGTAGCTATGTAGTTATAAGCAGTTATGTAATTGGAATAGTTTTAGAAATTGACAAAATAAAAAAAATGAACGAAACAAGTTCTTTGGCGTTTTTGTTACACTTAAATAAATGGATCTGCATAAACAATGCAGAGTGGATCGAGCATCCTTTTTAATAGTGTTCAAATTTTGCACAATAACAGAGTTATTGCAGACCATTATTTTTAGATGTAACAGAATTTTGCAATTTTGCAGAATAATTTTATCACTTTCCGTTCAAAAGTTATTAGAGTTTGCGTGGATTGAAATAAACTTCTCAAAGCCCATTTTTCATCCTCAAAAGTTGTAACTTAAAAAAAAATTATAGACGAATTTAAAAATCTTAAATAATGCTCTCAGTCTTACACTAAAGATACTTGAATGATTTTGATAAAAATATAAATTTTATTCCAATTGATAAAATAAATATTAACTACGAATAAAGATAAAATTTCAGACTTGAGTTGTAATTGAGTTTTATGTTAAGCCCATGCTAAATGTGAATTCTTTCTTCCAAATATATAAAGGGATAATAGATAATTAACAGAATTTTTAAATTTTTAAGAAATGAGAAGCAAATGATTTTAAAAAAGATTAAATTGGTATGTGATAATATAAATTATTTATAACCTTAAAGTTTAAAGATAAAAATAAATATTATTGCTGTATTCCTAATATTAAGTATTTATGCCTTAGCAATTAGAAGTGAGTGGTTTTAAGTAAAAGTTATTATTTAAAAAGTAATTATGTTGTAATAAAAGATAAGTAACTTAATAATTTGTGGTGTGATAATGATGAAGTAATAATAAAAATTTTATTTTATTAGAAACAAATAAAATTTTTAAATGACTAAAAATGATTCATTTTATAATTAATTAAAAACAAAAAAAACTTTATGTTATTTTCTTATTAAAATTTGAGAGTTTAATTTAAAAAATTAATTAAAATGGCTCTTGTCGGAGAAATTCAGCAATTAAGACTGAAAAATATTGGTGATAATGTAAATATACCAAATAACCATACTGCAAAGCTTATGTATTACCTAAACTGCGTTTTTTCTGTTTTGGAAGTTCCGAACGAAGACTTGCATATATTTACGAGCTACAATAGTTTTATGTCAGTGTCAAATGTCCAACAACAAGTAATAATTTTGTTATGTACTGAATTTAGTCCTGATAAATTAATCAATTTTGGTATTTTTAAATTGATCGACGATGATTTTTCTTCAACAAGCAAAAACGATTTCTATGAAGCAATACGACAGCTTCAATTGCAGCTTTTCAAAATCTAATTATAGGTGATTACAATTTATTTAAAGTCAACTAAAACTAATTAATTTTAAATTTTGTTTTTAATTGAAATTTTTAAATCTATTTCAAATTTTAAAATCTTTAAGAATATTTTTGCCATCATTTTTTCATGGATTGACAATGAACTTTTAAATAAATATTAATATACAAAAAAAGTGTCCTTTTGTGTACTTTAATGTGGATACAAAAAGGTTCCACATAAAATGGTGGAACCACAAAGGTTAGGGTTTAGGAAAAAATAATTAAATTATTTAAAAAATTATTATTAATACTTTTAATTCAAGGAATATTAGTTTTCTATTTTCAAGAATTTAAAAAAAAAGTGTGTCTAGCGCATTTAAATGGCCTGAATCAAAAAATATTGTTAAAATCCTTGTAAGATTTGCTTTAAAAATTGCGACTAAATTCATAACGCAATTAAATGGAATTACAAATTCAAAAAATTAAAACTTTTAATTTTTTCATAATTTTTTTCTTTAGAAATATGATATATCTAAAGAAAAAAATTATGAAAAAAATTAATATTTTAGTAAAATCTTCTGAGTTGTGTAAAAGTCATTAATGAAAAGTCAAGTCCAAATCCTGACTTTTGAAGAAAAAAAAGTCCCGACTTGGACTTTTTTTTGGACTCTAAAACAACTCTGAAAATCTTTCAATCATTAATTAAATTGTTTTGATCAAAATTTAAAAAAAGAAAAAATTTTTTTTTAATTTATTTAATAAATAATGGTTTACCTTTAATCTATTTAAGAGGCTTAATTATAAGATTTACCAGATTTTAGGGAAATTTCCTTAATTTTTCCGAAAGATTTAAGTTATTTTTATCCGTCCGTCTTTGATTTGGCCGGCCAACTTCGTCTTATTTTTGCCGCGTCTGGACTGGCCAGGCTTGGCTACCGCCCAACTCTTGAAACCGGTTTCAAAAATCGAACAATTTTGACCAGAAACTGGTTCGAAACCGGTTTGTCCAAGCCGGTATCTTAATAAAATATATTTATTTTTCAAAAAATTTTGGTTTACTGTTTTGATATTTTCTTTAAGGTATTAGCTTTTTATTAAATCTAAAAATTCAACATTGATTTTGTAAAATAATTTAATAAGTATTAACAATCCGGTTTGAAAAAAAAACAGTTTCATAAACCGGTTTGAAAAAAAAACTGGTTTTTAAAACCGGTTAGTAAAAAAAAATCGGTTTCAAAAAAAACTGGTTTCAAAAATTTGGTTCGGTTTCGAACCGGTCGACCAACCCTAATACTTAAGTTATTTAATTTATCTTTCTACATGAAAAGAAGTAAGTGTAATAGCGATTGATGTGATTTTTTTTACTCTTGACTTGTAGTGTTTCTAAATATGGAAATATAATGATAATTATAGTGATAAACTACAGCAGGATAATTTGATTTTAAAAATAATAATGTTATCATTTTAACCATTTTTCAGCAAGTGTTGGACATAAAAATTTTATGAAAGCTTTATTTATAATATTAAATAATAAAAAATTGATAATTTTTCAATGTACTATGTAGTGTTTTGCCGACTTGCATAGTATTTGCAAAAACAAAATTTGGCTGATTCAAACTTAAAAATGTTAAAATTTCTTACTGTAAAGTATTAATTTCAATTTCAAGTATATTTTAAAAAATACTTAAATTTGATGCAAATAAAATATTTAAACAATTAAAGGTGATCACTTCATTCAGAAAGGATCTAAATTCTTTTATTTATGACTAGCAATTTGAAAAAAATATTAGATATTTATTTGTCATATTCTTGATATAATTGTTGGTGATCGATATTCTTTGTATTAAATCTTTTTAACAAGCAATTTGTTCTTGACTCTATGCATTGTAGCATTTGTTAACTGCAAATAAGTATTTAGTAATAAATAAAAATAATAATAACAACCTCGAGAATACCTCGAGTCTTCAATTAAAAAAAATTAATCTTTATTTTTTGTTATCAATTTATTTATCTAAATTAAATGATAAGCTTGTAAAAATCGAAATATTTTAATTTAAAAAAAAGAATTAATTTTATTTAAATTTTTTTATTTCTTTAAATTAGATAAAATTTGAATTTAACTTTATTTTTATTAAGTTTAATCAGCTTTTTAAAAGCTAGATTTAAAAATTCATTTTTAATATCATTTTGATCGACAAAACGTTTCAATTTAACATCACGATATGTATAATCAATTATAACATATTTTAAGTATTTTTCCAAATCAAAACAGTCTGATTCAATAAGTTGAAAGAGGCGTTGTGGCGTTGCATAGACAATATCAATATTTTTTTTCTTTGATTTATCACTGGTCAAAAAGTCTATTTGCTCATTTAATTTTTTGTGTTTGGCGAAGGCGTGGAACCAAGTCAATTTTTTAGATTTTATAAAATTGTTGTTTCCCTCGAGCTCACGTTGTATTTCGATACAGCGAATGGCTGATGAGCATAAAATAATCATAAATGGACAATGCTTTTGTTCAAATTTAGATGACTTGTTTAAATAAATTTTTAATTTTGAATTGAATTTTTTATTAAAATGTTCCCAAAAAGATTCTAGTTTGGCCAATTTAGAGCTTCGCTTTATTAAAATTTTGTTAAGTTGAGAATTGATTGCATCATCTGAACTATCGGTCTCTTTGGTCAAATTCAAATCTAGTTTTTCAACTGAAGACAAATTTGTTCTTATGTATTTAAATAAAATTGACTTGAACTCTTTGTTGGCAAACGAAGCTTTTTTCAATTCATTTTCTTTTAATTTAAGAATTTCAGTAATGTTTTTTTTTTTAGCCTTTGTCTTGCTTGAGTTGTCGGAATTTTCTTTTTGCTCCAAAATAACATCCTCGTCTAATTTAACATTTTTTTCACTAGGCAAAAAATCTTCTTCGATTTGAAAATTTTCATCTAAATCGTCGGCCATTTTTTCTACAATAATTTAATTTTAAAAAATTAGAATCCAAAATCTCGTTTCTTTTATTTTTATTTATGATTTTTTTAATTTTCAAAACAAACATAACTTTCTTTATAAATTTATAATTTTAATCTTAAAAAAATTAATGTAAATAAATTAGCAATATTCAAATTATTAATTATTCAAAATTTTTTAATTCTTTATAGTAAATTGATTGAAAAAAATATTTGAAAAATAGTAGTGCGTCAGTGTCATGAGAATTTTGCTAAACACTTGAAAATTTATTTTGTCGAAAAATTTTTAAGATATTTTTCAAGAAAATAATAACCTCAATTTTATATCTAAAAAAATTGTCCGGCTATTCGAATTAGCACAAATACCATTAAATAAAGGCAAATTGTTGTTTTTGATCAAAATTAAAAATTTTTAAGTGTGTTTGAAATGATAAAATTTAATGCAGAGACTTATTTTCATGTGTAGCAATTTATGTTAAACAATATCTGAGTGTTGTGCAAAATTGCAGAAATATAATATTTTTTTAAAAAAATTATTGAATATTAAAGCATTATCGCTCTACACATATTGATTTTAAAATGTTTTAAATTTATTTTAAAAGCTACCGTATTCCCTCGTTTGATATTGCAGCCTCACAACCTGAAATACAACTTTAAATATCATCAGGCAATAAATACCATCTCGTCCATATCAAAAAATTTTTCTTTTGAATTATGCATTTGGTGAAGGATCGCTAATTAAACCGAAAAAAAAAATAAAAATGAATACTTTTATCATTTGATTTTAAATCAATACTAATAAATTATTTTTTGAAAAAATTTGAAGTTGAAAAATTCATAAAAATTAAATTTTTAAAATATTTATCATATTTTTCAAGTAATGAAAATATTTTAAAAAATAATTTCTATATTTATGGCAAAAACTCTATTGTTAATGCTGCATTAAATAAAAAAACTTTAACTTTACTTTACTTAAATACATCTTTGTCCCATGCGGTGTAAGTAAAGAATGCGCCAAAGTTGTATTTCGGGTTGTGAGGCTTCAATATCAGAAGAGGTAATACGGTAGTTTGACTTTTGAAATTTTAATATCGATTATTTTTGAAAAAAAAATTTAAATGAAATAACTTATTTAAGAAAATGAAATGAGAAAGGGTGAAAAATGAAATTAGAAAAATCAGCATAAAAAAGATTAAAAATAGATTACACAGTTTTGCAGGGCTTAGGATTCTTTTGTTCAAACTTTCCATTCATTCATTTTATAATTCATTTACCCGCCTTGCAAATAAGTCTCTGAATCAAATTTTTCAATTACAAAACTTCGTTAAAATTTTTAAAATAATTATATTTGAAAATGAACACAAAACTTTTATTATTAACTTCAATAACCCAAAGGCTTATTAAAAATTTTATTTTAGAAAAGTTATAGAAAAAAATTTAAATCAATCTCTTAATTTCTAATTAAAATATTTAATTTCTCATTAATTAATTCTAAGTTGCTTAAAAACTATTATAATGTTTTTTTACATTACTTAGCAAAGTGAATAAGTGATTATTCCATTCAAATAAAAATTTATTTTCAGAAATAATTTTATCAATTTCATATCGAATACCAAAATCACTCAAATACATGGCGACAAAAAATCCATTCAAAACAAGATTAAGTGTTATCGAATTCTTTGATGGATTAATCAATTTATTCAAAACATTCATAATATAATAGATAGCTTGAAATTTATTAATAGAATGTACCAATTTAATTGTTTCATAATTGAAATCTGCGTCGTCTATTTTATTTAATATTTCATCATATTTATAAACCAGGTTCTTATTGATATCAGCATAATTTTCGTTTGAAGAATAAATATCTAAAACTCGATCTTTTTTTAAATGAATTGCCATCATATTGACTATAATACCATTAATTAAATGTTCATTTACTTTACCATTTTCTTTTTCTAGCAAACAAAAACTTGCTAATAAAGCTCTTATATTTTCAGGTGCATAGTTTGATTTTAATAAATCAGAAATATTCTTACATGTTAGTTTTTTTGTAAGAATTTTTTTTTCAACTAAATTAAAATTTTTACCCCTAAAAATAAGATTTACAGTTTCTTCTTTTTCAAATAAGATATCAAAAATTTCATCAAATATCAAATAAACACTTTTTGTTTTAAAAACACTCGGTTCGCCGTTATCTTCTATTAGACGCGGCATTAATTTTTGCTTACTCCTCTTTAAACCCTCAATAAAACGGGAATATTCGTCAAACTCATTTGTTTCAAAAGTATAATTTGTAGCTTCAAATTTAAAATTTTTGACCATTAGATCAATTTTCTCTAGATCACCATAATATAAGTCTGAAAAATTATAGTTTAAATCAATTATTTTCAACTCTCTCATTGAATTTAATATAAATTTATATTCTTCATTTGGTCTTTTATATTCTAATTTTCTCTGAATTTCATTATCATTACCTTTGAAAATGTAAAAATAAATCCAACTTTCATGCTTTAACTTAACAAAATCAAGAAAATCACTGAGATAAAAGATTGGAAGTGAAGTATTTTCATCAAACTGATTAAAATTTTTTATTAGATCCATGCCGTAAGACCAACTAAAACATCCCATTTTTAAGTCATAAACATTGAAAAATCCATTCACTGAAAAGACCGTTAAAAGGCTTTTAGTTGAATTAAAACCATTGGCATAAAAAGCTAAATATTGTAAGTCATTTGTTTCAAGATATGGTATGTTCAAATCCTTGATTGCTTGTATAATGATTGGTCGATTAAATAGCCCAGGATTGGATTTGAAATTATCTAGATCAATAGAACTGTGATTCAACTCTTTAGTGTAACAGTAATAATTGGACTTTTTATGTTTATAAATTGTATTATCGGACTTAAAAATTATCAAATGTATAAAAGGCTTTAATTTAGTAAAAAATTTAATCATATAGTCATAGAATGTGTCGTAATTTCCACCATACTGACCATTTTGATAGCAGAAAACTATATTGTAGCATAATCTCATTCCATCAATCAAGAATTTAATTTCATTAAGCTTAATTTGACGAAAAACACGGTTTCTATATTCCGAAAAGTAAAGTTTATCAATATATTCTTCGATTTTGGAAAAGCCGCCCATTTTAAGAAAAAAAATATTTTTATACTAAATTATTTAAAATTAATATAATTTTAAAAAAAGTAATTCCAATAGTAATTAGAAAAAAATGAACATTATTCAAATAATTGGTATGAATTGTTTAAAAATTTGCTATTTTTTTTTACTGGAAAAAAATGTGAATTTACAAACAACTATGAAAATTTGCTAAGAAAATTTAGGATTGGATTTAGACAAAAAGTTGCTTGACATAAAAATGTCCTCTTTATTTTAAAAACAAAATAAGAACATAGAAGAAAATTTTGAGTAAATTTACAAAAGTTTAATTGTAAATTTGTTGCGATGATTCAGTATCAGTATTTGGTTAGCCGGGGTTGTGAAAATCGTTTCAATTCGATCTTTTCTATTCAGAATAACTTGAATAACTTTTTTACTAAAAGATATAGTTTAGTTTTTTAAAATGCTTAATTATAAGCAAAATTGCTTAATCCAGTAAAATAGTTCTGCAAAATACTCCGAAATTTTATGCATTTTGCACGCCATTACAAAGTATTCTAATCAAGTGTGCAAGTACATTGTAGAGTTTTTACAGACAAGTATTAAACAGTTTTAAACATTAAGTATTTTCCAGAACTAAATTATTCGTCTTAGTAAAAAAGTAATTCAAATTTTTTTGAATTTAAACGATCAAATTGAAATGAACTTCACAATCCCTATTTGGCCAAAATATTAAAGTAAAATTTTTGCTCAAAAAATTTAAAAGCGCAATTTTATTGCATTGCATATTTGCAATTTTTTTTCAAAATTAAAATTTTAATGTTTTAAGAGTTAAAAAAGTGTGAATATGGCAATGCAATAAAATTGCGCATTCAAATGTTTTGAGCAAAAAGAGCAATTGGAAAATTTAGCAAAAAATTTTTTCAAAAGGATTTTGTAAGTGATAATGTAGATCAAGTAAAAAATATTGTTTCTAATATTTAGAAACGAAAGAGTACTAGCAGATTTGATATATGAAGATGAGCTAAATAGATTTATAAAGTGATTTAACAACCAGAAGTCTCTGAAATGTTGAAAAAAATCTGTAATTAAAGTAAGTGTGTTAAGTAAAATGACCTGAAAACGAGAATGAAGACAAAACATAAAGTTTTTCCTAAAACTTTTAAATTAGAAATATTTTCCCGAATGAATTTAGACAAAAACGCTATTTAATTTTAAAAATTTAATTAATTAAAACTATCTTTTTTTGATTTTGTCTCTGTAAAGTTATTAAAATTATCTATACATTACTTGACCATAATATTTTTAACTGCAAAAACTTACTTAAAACTTTAGAAAATTTTGCTTCAAAATACCATTAATTTTAATTTTTTACATTATTTTTTTTTATTTATTTGAATATTTAAGTCATAAGATAAAAAATATTAAAATTATTATTTTTTTTAATTTTTATCTCTTTTATTTTGATAAAAAAAATAAAATGTAACATGAGGTTTACTAATCAAATCAATTTTGTTTAATTCAAGATAAAATTATTTTTTAATACCAAAGCTATTATTTTAATCGATAAGATTTATATTTTTAATTTAAATAACTTTAAAGCACCTAAAAATAAAAAGCTTATTTTTTTTGCTGATGTTTATTATGCAATTAAAAAACAAGAATACTAAGAATTAAAAATATTAGAAATT
Source organism: Brachionus sp. 'Tiscar' (assembly GCA_006352455.1). NCBI lineage: Eukaryota > Metazoa > Rotifera > Eurotatoria > Ploima > Brachionidae > Brachionus > Brachionus sp. 'Tiscar'. The sequence goes on along the minus strand of VANL01001079.1, from coordinate 3,697 downwards.
ATTTTTATGATAAAATTTTTATATTTTCTTTTAAGGTAAGAAAATTTTCAAATTGAAACGATTTTCAAGGCGTGGTTTTGTGAAATTCAATACAAAAGAACAGAACAAAGTTTAAAAATATTCTATAACTTTTTTCAAAAAGTCTAAAATTGGTTCTGTGAATGCAGCATGGTGCAACATTCAAAGTTGCATCAACTATAACAGTCTGCTAATGATGTGCAAAATCTCTGCAAAATGCACTACGCTCGATTATTTTGAAATTTAATTTCTGCTTAACTCTGCAAATTTAGCAGACTTTGATATTTGATGCAACTTTGAATAATGCACTATGTTGCATTTACAGAACTAGGTATTAGCCTTTAGAAAAAAATTTATTAAATTTTTTTTTATTTTTTTCAGAATTGTTTAACACTCAAAACCCGGAGGGGTTTTTTGGACCCCTTGAGTTACTTTTTATTTTTTATTTTTTTTCCATGAAAATAAGCATATTTTGCAAAAATATAAATTAACTTAAATATTTTTTGATTTTAAATATCTGATTTGAAATAAAATTTTAAAAAATGGGTAACGTTTATTTAAGCAAATACAAATTAAAGATAAAGTAAAAAGCTCCGAAAAATCTCCTCCGGTGTTTGAGTGTTAAAAGTCTTTTTTTTCGAAAAAAAAAACTAAAGTCTCAAGCACAGACTTTTTTCAAAAAAAAAAAAGTCTGGGTGATTTTTTAATAATTAAAACAGCATGAAATTAGCTATGCATTTCTTAGAAAAATGAAAAGTGAATTTAGACATAGATATCAGCTTAATAATGATCTTCGAATTGATTCTGATGCTACAAAGCTGGTTTTTGATCTTTTGGTACCAAAAACATCTAAGTCTTTAATTGAAGGATATATTCAAGAAGTTATATCAAATCCATTTGGAGCCCTTTTGTTATTAGAGAACTAAGCGAAAATATGAGGTGTTATTCAGGAAAACAATCCAGTTTGGTTTTTTGATTCTACTGGAAAATAAATGCTAAAATTAAAGGATAAACAAGAAATTTTATTTTATTTAATTGTTTGCCATGATCAGACTTTTAAAAACCTAATTCCTATTGCCGATTTTCTATCAAGTTCAAATGAAACAATAAACATTTATTGTTTTTTAAAAAAAATCATTGAAAAATTTCGTAAATATTCTGTTTTTCAATATCCAAAATTTTTTGTTACCGACTTCTCATGTGCAAACATCAATCCATCACTAAGAGCTTAAAATAATCTGGAAATCATGGACTATTTATTGCTTGAATACGAAATAATTGTAAAGAAAAATATGTGGGCCTCTTTGCGAATAAAAATATGCGTGTATATTTGTTCAACTCATTTGCTAAAAAATGTAATAGATCAGACAGAAAAAATTCTTGGATGTACAAAATTACATTCAAATGCTCATGTGAAAAAAACATTTATATGTAGCTTTAGTTTACTTCAGAATAGAACATCAATTGAAGAAATTTGCCAAATTTTGGAATGTATTCATATTATTTTTATGACAAAACTTGAAAATGAAATTTTGACCGAAAAAATCAACAAACTACAATTTTTTTTGTCAATTAAAAATGCCAAATGGTTAAATAGCATGTGTTATGATAAGAATAATGAAAATAATACTAATAAACATGATTTCATTTTTGAAAATAATGATCATAATTTGTTGCAAGAGTCAATTTTTTCTCGACCTTTTAAGCGAAAATGAAAAAAATATTGAAAATTTCAGTAAAAATATTGATTCAAGGCATGAAAACATGTTTTATTCACCTAAGCTTTTTGAAATAATAAAATTAAAACTTCATTTGGTGCCTTTATGGACAGGATTAATGATAACAAAGAATGCATTTTAAAGTTCCATTCCAAAAATTTTTTGAAAGATTATTCCCTCTAATAGAACAAAAATAGCTATATTTCAGTTTGAATAAACATTTAACGTTATCTGATTGAATTTTCTTTGCAATTATCTCATTTGCTCCACTTAAAAATTTTTTTCTATTGGATGAAGATATCGTTTTTTCTAAATATTTCCATTCATCAGCTGAAAAAACACATTCACGAATCTCTTTATTTTTTTCCGAATTCGCTATCCGACAATTAAGCTCACGTAATATAAACGTTTTTATCCCATTATGGTTTCTTTTCCATTTTACATATAAATTTAATGCTTCAAGTCTTAAATTTTCACCAGAAGTTTCAAAAAATTCACAAATTTTTACGAAATGTGAATTAGATGTTCTGTGACCCCCATTAAATTCAGTCAAATTTCTCTCTTGCATATAATTAATAATTATATTTTTTAGTTTATCATCGTTGTTAAAATTGGCTTTACGCATTTTAAATATTACTAAAAAATTCAATTTCAAATTTTTTGATTTTAAAAAATATAAAGAAAACTTTTTCTTTAACAAAGTAGAAAAAACAAAAAAAAAGTCTTCAGTAATATCTAGAGATTTTTAATGATATTTTCATAAGCCATTCTGAATTTAAAAAAAAATAAACAAACTATGTTGCTTTTTTTATTCAGAAGTTATTAATTAACATGAATTTGTTAACATTAAGGTTGGTCTTCTTGCAAACTAAGTTGACAAAAATAATTTATAATAAATCATATAAAACCATCTGTGACATATATTTTATTAAAAAAAATAGTTTCAAATTTTGACAAATCCATTCAAATATTGTACTCGGATCTTTTCTTAAAATGATCTAAGGTTACTTTCTGACTCTTCATGTCAGAAATATGTACTTTTGCGCAGTCCTTTTTTGGTGGCCTATCAGGTCTTTCATTTTGAATCTCAGGATTTATCATCGAGAAGTTCTCCCACGTTCTAAAAAACAAAATGAAAAAATTAAATTAAATAAATGTCGTCTGGGTGAACATATTCAGGTATTGACTAAATATGAAACGTTTATTTTTTATCAAAATATATTTTTAAATTATTACCTTTTTTTTATCACTTCTTTCCGGAGAAACTGCTCTCTGATCATCAATAATCTCAGAGTCTTTGGTTTCTATTACTTGAGCACAACTTGGTTCCTCTAACTCCATACTTTCACCATCTTGCGCTACCTAAATTTGAATTTTATTGTTTATTATTTTGTCTAAATTAATGTTTAGATTTTTACCTTTTTTTCTATATTCAAATAATTTAATTTTGATCCCATTTCAACTTCATTTTGGCAGAATTTTTTCACTGTAAAGATACCTTGAAAAATATCATAAGCAACAATATTTCTTGAGTATATTGTATCATCAATCAGAAATGGTGGAAGTACTATATTATTAACTAAATTAAAAAATAGAGAGATTAAAAATATCTTTAAATTTATTTTAAACTTACTACTGCAATACTCGTTCATCTTCTCAATGTTTTGAAAACATAACTCAATTCCCATAAGCTTTTTGCATTTTATGAAACGGTTTTTTATTCTTTCTTTTTCAAGATCACGATTTGACACCTTTTTTAAAATAATTTTGAGATCAAAATATGATAAATTTTACAAAAAATAATTTTTGGGAATCTTTTATATCTATTCCACTTAAGTGTACTGTTTCATGAACAATAATATTTCTTTTAGTAAAAATAATACTGAACGTTTTCGACCAATTTATATCAACTTTATTGTAAAAACACCAATCTTTTAAAATATTAAAAGACGATTGAAAAT
>VANL01001078.1:0-18061 GCA_006352455.1 Brachionus sp. 'Tiscar' | reverse complement strand
CAGTTTCGACTGGGGATTTTGATAATTATGGCTTAGATGATCAACTCGATGCAGTCACCTCTGTGTCAGATCGGAGCATTCGCTCAAAAAGGTACTTAGAAAAGAGATGAGCTCCCCCCTATGCTCCACAAGGAGCGAACAAGGTTAAAAAAATGATCATTTTAATTTGCCAGAAAAAATTGTTTCCAAGTTTTTAAAATTTATATTCCATGAGTGTCAAGAACATTTTAACATAGGGCCAAAATAAAACGCGCTTCAACTAAACTAAACAACACTTAAGTAATTATTTTAAAAAAATGTTCAAAAATAAAATTATTAACTAGACACATTTTAAAATGTGTCTGATTTTAATTTTTAAATTAAAATAAAATTAATAAACCAAAAAATGAAAAAAATAAAAATAGCATATTTATTAATGTGTTTAACGATTAGTTTAGTTTTCTTTTTATTTTAAATTATTTACATTGGACGGGTTAAATAAACAACAATAGAAAGAAAAAAAAAAAAGAACAATTAACAAGTAACAAATGATTCATGTGTGCAAAAGAGGTAATGAATCAATTTTATAATAATCAACAAAACGATTAGCTATATCCAACAAATAACTAAAATTCATGGTTGTTAAATAGTCAAAATTATCTAATTTAGCATTTAGTTTGGCTCTACAATAGTCGACAAGTTCCAATTGAATATTGTACACTTGTGTCTTAAGACAATCTAATCTATTATCAGAGCTAAATTGAGACAAATATCTTTCTAATGTTTGCATATAGTCTAGTTCTTGATTTAATCTAGTCTTAATTTCGTTCAATATTTTGAACATTAATTGACATTTTGAAAAAAAGTCGTCCAAAATCGACTCGTTTTGACTATCTAAATTTTGATATTTGGCTAAAAATTTATCTTTGAGAAAATTGTCACTTTTAACTCCTTGATAAAATTTATCAACTAATTCAAAATAGGATTTAACAGTGTTTAGTTTTATTTTGCATTCGTTTATATAATCTTTTAGATCAAAATTGGTTAATTTATAGCCAATTAATGGCATTAAACGACTGAGTGCATCTAATTCACTTGGATTTAAATTAAAGTCAACAAGAACATAAACTTGATTTAAATTTTCGTTTTTGTCCGTATGTTTGGGCTTTTTTGATTTTTTGTTATTTTTATTCTTGCGGATTTCGTTTATTAGCGCAGAGCTTGTCAATTTATCAACTTTTGTTTCGTTGGGTTTTGTTTTTTTTGACTTTTTATGATGAGACTTTTTGCGTCTTTTTCTACTCTTTTTTCCATCTAAATCGGACTCAATCGATACAGAAGACATGCTTGAAAAAGAAATGCATTTTTTTTTAGCCTTTACTTTATCGTCTAAATCAAAATCTAAATCTATGTCATAATTGATCACTTCACTATTTTCATTTCTAGTCGGCGTTACTTTTCTATTTACTTTGTTATTGGTGTCCAATGGCCGGTACTCACTTTGATAGCTCTTGGGCTTTCGTGTGTACTCGTCGGCTCGTGATTTTGGACTAAAAAAATCCTCATAAACAAGCAGATCGAGCAAAGCGTGAATTTTGTTAGCGCAAAAATCAATTAAATGGGTGTTTGGATCGCAAACAGGATCTATTGGATACAATATGCGAATAAACTGATTTAAATCGTTCACTGTGTTTATATCAAACGAATTTTTTAGTCTATGTATTGCAAATCGGTCAAATAGTCGGTCTAGAGCCGTTCGCAAACTAACCGCATACTCTTCCACTTTGTCTATAACAAAATTTCTGAACAAAATAAAATTTCTTGTTTCTTTGGCACACTTTTTGCAGTTGGTCTCATTTGATTTGAACATCTTGACCATTTGTTCGCTCTGAGTGATTAGCTTTAGTTTAAGCTTGAGCAGTTTGTAATGAAGCGGATTTTTGTAGTCCCAAATGAATTCGTCCGAATCGGACGGATCGATCGGGTTGCGTATTGATTTTGTGTGTTCAATGGAGTTGTAGTAAGGCGCCAAGTCAGGGTTGTACATTTCCATGGGAGTTATTTCGTCCAGTTTGCCTGAGATCAAAAACTCGAACACTCGGGCTATGTTTTGCCAAAGCGCAAAGTTGGAACACTTGGCGTGTCTCTCGGCTGGATTAATTGGTCTATGGTAGTCGTAGTAGTCCACATAGCTCGAATAGCCACGGTTCATTCTCTAATTTTCTTTAGTAGATTTCAATTATTGATGCTCGCGACGATTTTTATTTGAATGAACAAATAGCGTGTGCACAAACTAAGAAAAATAGCGGTTTTATTTTTAATTTTTTAAAATTTTATCCTAACAATATCATTTTTGACTTGTCAATAAATTGTCTTTGACTTTTGAAAATAGAAAATTTTTTTTTACTAAAATTATTTCTAAAATTTATCGACTAATGTATCCAAAGAATAGAATTTTAAAATTTTAGTACACTATGTGAGATTCCACTTGTGTTGAATATAAAAATTTCTCATAAAACTATTCATTTTAGAGCGTATGCAATGCCAAAAAACTTAACTCATTTAAAAACATCTGAACAAATTATTCTTCTTCTTCTTTATAAACAAACCCCATGAAGAATGCAATCAAGCGAATTTGAATTTTTGGACTTAAATTTTTAACTTTTGGACAAAATTGAATTAATTTGTGAAGAAAAATAAAATTAAAATTTTACTTATCCAATTTATTCGAGCATACTTTTATTATTATAATTATTTTTATTAGTATGTATTAGAATACCATTAGAAATTTAAGTTAGAGACCGCACTTCTTTACCAACAGAATAAAATGAGTAGAACAAGTTACTTGAGAAAGTGATTAATTCAATAAAAGTAAACTAATTTTAAGAATAAATACAAGAATGTAGGTTGAACCAGTTTTTCATAAAAGAATAAAATTTTTTTATTCGTATCTATGGTGCAAAGAGACCTTCCAAGTATGACTTCTTCTCAAGTTTGCTGTAATAGCTTATAATTTATATTGTTATTATTTTGATTATGAAAAAAAAAAGAAAGAGAGATTAAAAAATTGAAAAAGAATTTTTGTCCATACTTCTTCAATAAAGACTCGGTCCTTATTTGCTTGGATTTACACGGTATTGTTCCTTCTAGAATTCCAAAAATGAGAAGACATTTAAGAATATCTTGAATTTATTTTTCTAAAAATGAAACGAATTACTTCTAAAAGTTCACTTTGATAAAATAAAAATTTTAATTAAATATTACATTTATTTTAAGTTGTTTATTTAATGGCTTCACAACAAAAAAATTTTTTTATTTTTTATAAATAAAATTTGAAAAAAAAATTAATTTTTGAAAAGCTCAAAAAAGTTTATATTTTTAAGCTCCAAAAAAATAACAAAACTTTCTCAAATAAACTAACTAATTTCTATTTTTAATTTTCCCTAATTATTTCTTTGAAAAATTCAGAAAAGTCCTTAAATAATGTTAACCAAAAAAAAAAAAAATTTTGCTTTTTTATCTTAATGATTAAATTAAATTTATATTAGAATAATTCTTAGATTTAAATTTGTTGACTTAGAAATAAAAAAAATTGAATCGCGATAGCAGCAGGAGACACCTTTCTAAATAAACTACTTGATTATCTTACTAAAGATTTTACTATAAAGTATCACTTAAATTAAAAAAAACAGCGATAAATTTTACTTACATTGACGAGAAAAGTTGATAACATGGCTTTGTTGCAAAAACTAAATTCGGAGATAATCGACGAAATAAATTTTCTAAAACTTATTCTCTAAATAAAAACAATGCTTTTCTAAATTTATTTTACCTTTGAAATAAAAATTTAGCTATATTAATTGTTATGTTTATTTCAACTGCAAGACGCAAAATTGAGTCAAATTAGACAAAAAAAAACCAAATTTATGCATTAATTAGTTAGAAAATAATTTTCTTTTAATATTTTAATTGAAAAATTGAAATTGAAATTTTAAAATAGTCTTATTAATTGCATTGAAGGGGAATGTTTTGGCGTTTTAATTACTCAACCTCGCAGATACCGAATCTTCTTGAAAAAGAGGTATGAAAAAGAAACTTTTTAAATTTTTTAAAAATATTTCCAACATTTGTAGGACATAACACTAAAAGAAATTTTAGACGAAGAGGATGTATTACAAGAATGCAAAATAAATAATGAGAAATTAGTTAATTTGTAAGTTAATTAAAAGATTTTTTTTGGAGAAAATAATAAATTTATTTAGTTTGATCCGTCCGGAAAATTTGAACCAATTGATTGAGAATTCTATTGAGCTTCCGTCCGAAGAGCTAAGCGAAAAAGAGCGATTTAAATACTCCACTATTTCATGTGAATTGCTAATTTCTGACATTCCAGTCATTAATGATTCACTCATTGAGAATGAAGCTATTTTAGAAAAGTTGTACTCTTTTTTGGCAAACAATAATCAAGACACTGTCAATCCATTGATGGCTAGTTATTTTGCTAAAATTATGGGATGTCTAATTAGCCGGAAAACTGAACAAGTATAATCAAAAAAATCTAATTAAATCAATAATTTTTTTTTCTAGTTTTTAAGTTTTATTCAAAAAAAAGAAAAATTTTTAGAACATTTTCTACAAAATATAAACACATCAGCTATAACAGATATTTTGTTGCGCTTTTTGACCAATGTAGACATGATCGAAACTCGACACAAAGTTGTTCAATGGCTCAAAGATATCAAGCTTGTAAATGGCCTCGTTGACTTATTTTCATTTGAACATTCGAACGAAGTTCATTCGAATGCTTCGCAGCTTTTTTCCGATCTAATACGCATCAGTCGTGATCAAATATTAAATCAGCGCGAGCTGGCAAACGATGGTTTCATGTCTGTTTGTGAAGTTAATTCAAACGCACAGCCAAAAGATCCTGGTCTAAGTTCTATTGAATATTTGCACAAAAATTCTCTTTTAGAACAACTAGAATCGTAATTTTCTTAATTTTCTTTCTTTTTTTTTTGATTATATTAATCATTTCTTATTAAGCGAAGAAATCTTGGACAAGTTGTTACAAACAATTTTCCAATCTCAAGACAAAAAAAATAGCTCACTTTTACAAGGTATTGATGTTTTCATGACCTTATTGGAGCCTGTTACTTGGTCGAACGAGTAAGAATAGAAGATAAAAAATTTTAAACTTCTGAAAACAAAATTCAAAATTTAATTTTGATCTTGAAAAAAAAAAAGTTTTTTTCTCATTTGTTCCATTTTTCTGTCTTTTTGTTTCAGAAGTTGATCTTAACACTCAAAAACCGGACGGGTTTTTTCGACCCTATTCTTCTTTTTTGTTTTTTTTTTTCCATGAAATTAAGCATATTCTGCAGCAACAAAAAAAATTTTCAATAATGATTAAAATTTATTTAACTAAAAACAAAGAAAAGATGTAGCATGTTCATTACTTGTCCGATTTTGAGTGTTAAATAAAAAAAAATTTGTGAAATATTTTTGTCTAATTTAATTTAGAATTGAAATGAATCAAAGCCAAGAAGAAGAAAAGCTAAAAAGAGACAAAGATCGCATCGAAATCGGTTTCTATTCATTCAATTCAATTAGTAATTCATGCTACAAACACCTAAGTCAACTTAGTGACTTACTGCAAAAATCAAGCTCAAAGCTTGAGAATTACAAATTTTCGAATGGAACAGAAATACCTGTTGTGGGTCAAATCCGATTCTCTATATTAAAACTATTCAATCGTCTATTGAATTTATTCGATGAAAAAATAAATCAACAATTTATTCGCTTAGGAGTTTTGGATTATATATTTTCAATGATGTTTTTATACAAATGGAACAATTTTTTACATGTTCAAATAAAAGATATTCTAATAAATTGTTTTCAGTTTGATTTCAAGCGTATTCAATCGCTAGTTGATGAGAACAGACGTGTTGAAGAAATACGAGTAGAAGATTTGGAAACCAATGAACTCAAGTGCTTTGTTCATCATGTAAAATTAAAAAATTTTTAATTATACTTTATTTATTAATTCTAAAATTTATAAATTAAAAAAATATTTAAATTTAAGTTGTTTAAAGATTGTAATTTATTTTTGAAATTAGTTCATTTTTGGTCCGAATACTTTGATGGTGTTGAGGAAATAAATGAAAAAAAGTAAACAATTTAAAATATTTATTCGAATTTATTTTTTTTATTTTTAAAATTAGAATTGTGACCAGTAAGCCAAAATCAGTAGGATATATTGGTCATTTGACTTTGATAACAAACTTTATTTACAAACAAACAACTGACAGCAATTATTCAGCATTTATAAAAGATTGTCTGAATAAGTGTAATTTTTGAACAAAAAATTTTATTTATTTTTTTTTAAATTTTTTGTTTATTTTTTTTTTTCAAGTTGTTGATAAAGATTTAGTTGAAACATGGGAAGAAATGAATGAGAATAAAATAAACAAATTGAACATATTAAATTCAAAAGATTTAGTGCATAATCCATTCTTGATCAATTCAGCATGTGTGTCGGACACTGGTGACTTTATCGAGCTACCAAGTGATGAAAAAATGAATAAAAAATTTTCTGAAATGCATCAAGAAATGAAAATAAACTGTGTTCAAGACTTTAGTTTGTCTGAAAGTCAGATAGTCAATTTTAGCTCTAAGCAATCAGGGTAAAATAATTTTATTATTTCAGTACCAAAGACTTTTTTATTTTATTAGGGGATTTGATAAAACTAAAGCTATTTCGTTTAGCATCGACTCCAATGATGATAGTGCACAAATGTTTGAACAAGTCTGTCAGCAAAGAGATAACATGAACTTTGGTACTTCATGTCCGGACACGAGCAATTTTGATGACGACATGTGGGTTAAGAAAGAAATTCGTTTTTCCGAAAACCAAACCGAGTCTACTTTCGAGTAATTTTTTTTTATTTATTTTCAAAAAAAAAAAAAAAATTTTTTTAGTGTAAAAGACAATTGGGCAGTTTTTTCGTCTGAAAAAGATTTTAAAATGAAAATAGAACACAAGAATATTAATGATGAGCCAACATCATGTATAAAAAAATATTCGGAAAAGCTATCCAATTATTCATCGTCTTCAAGTTCATCTTCGTCAGATGGCTCGTCTGATTCTGATGATGATAACCAGAAAAATGTCAATACAAACAAGTGATTTGATTTAAAAAGTGAAAAAAAAAATTTTTTGCTTATTTTTTTTTTTCAAAGACGTCAGCACAACAAGAGCCGGCCAACAAAGGAAATGAGACAAAAAATAGACGAAGACATATTTAAAGACAGTGTTTCTTTTAAAATAGAACCGCTTAAAGTTGATGAGTCAGGTAACGAAAATTGGGCTGATTTTGATAACGCTTTTAACAAGGAAGCAAAAGAGCCAAATGCTCAAATAGCTGACCCATGGTCAACTACATCGGCTAACCAGGACAATTGTGACCCTCAATCAGAAAAATGGGCTAATTTTGATAATTGTTAAATAACGCTAATTTTTTTACTAATATTTTTTGTCTATAGATAGAAAAACTTGATGAATTTTTTAAAAAATTTATTATATTTTTTTTTGTTTCGTAAATTAATAAAATCGTTTAAAAAAAAATAAAAATTAATTCATTGTGCAAAAAGACCTAAAACTATATTTTCTTCTTGTGTCATTGATTTAAATTCCAAATTCCATAAATCAGAATAGACCACTGAAAATAAAGTTATTCTAAAATTTAATTTAAAAAAAAAAAAATTAAATTACATATTTGTCCTGTTCGAATGATAATACTCTTAGTTGGACAATATTGTTTGCATTCATACACAGGCATAATTTGTATCTTTGATTTTCCAGTTATTTGGCAAAATAGAGAAATTCTAAGTGAAGCGGGTATATTTAAAGACTCGTTGGTGTTGTTTTTTGACGCAAAAATCCATGAATTGGACACCAATTCTAAATTGTTTGGTAAAAAACTTGGCCGCTGAATTAATTTTCTTATTTTTTTTGACGTTGATTTACCACAATTTTCCCACATTACAGAATAATTACTTAGAAACTTAGTGTGATCAAGAGCTGAAATTTTGAAGTCAAAATCTTCTTGCATTGTGTGGTCAAAAAAGCACAAATGTTCTTCCAAACTTGGTTCTTCTGAATTAGCAAACAGCTCAGCTATTTCTTTTAGTCCAATTTTATTTAACTTCCAACTTTTCATTTCATTATTAACAACCACAGGAACGTCTGATTCATACACCAATTTATCAAATAAATTTATAATTTTCTCATTTTCAAACACTTTTAGGATTTTTTTGCCGTTTGTTTTTCCACATGCATATCGACATACTCTTGAATCATAGCGAGTAGTTGGAACAAAATATGGATTCTTGACCAAACAATTATTTTGATAAAACTGAGTAAAATCAAAAAAATAAGAAGCCTAGACAAAATTTAATTAATTAAGTCATTTTATATTTAATCAAAATAAAATTTACAAAAATAATTATTATTCTTAAAATGTATAAAAGATAAAATTTAACTGTATCCCAGTCGTAAAGAGCGATGGCTAAAAATATTAACATAAAGCCAATAAAATTCCAAAAATTTCTACGTAACCAAGAGTCTGATTCGATTTTGTTAACGATTAATTTAGACTTTTTTAAAATTTCAGCTGAAACTTTAGAATTACAATTATCAATAAAATAACTAATTTTATCAAAATTTTTCTCAATTTCTTCTAAATTATCTAAATCAGTCATTTTAAGATACTCTTTTCTTCGATAAAAAAAATCAAAACAACAGTAATCAGGTAATTGAATAAATTCGAAAATTATAATTTATTCAAAAAAAATTCACTTAAAATTTTAGTATTTTTTGTTAAGTTATCTTAGAATTTTTTTTTCAAGATTTAGTTTATGATCCTTCAAATTGATCATGATGCGATACAAAAAATCTCAAGTCAGCTTAGGATAAAAATAAAGGCTTCTGCATTAAATTTGAAAAAAGTTCCTGAAAATTAATTTTTTTTCAACTTAAATATTTGATTTTAACCCTCAAAACCTGCAGAGGTTTATTCGACACTTTATCGTTATGTTGCATTTTTTCTTTGTATTTAGTTAAATATATTTTATAATTTTTGTAATTCAATCAGAAATCTAACAAAAAAATTATTGCTGCAAAATATGCTTATTTTCATGGAATTAAATGAAAAAAAGGTGTCGAAAAAACAGCCCATTTGAGGGCAGATTAATTTTTTTAGAAAAGTAGAGGCAAAACAAATTACTATTTACCAAATGCTTCTCGATTATTTTTTATATTATTTTATATTTAAAAGAAATAAATAAATGAAAATTTTAAAAAAATTATTATAAATGCTTCATTAATCATTTGAACAAAAATTCTTCCTATTTTGATAAATTAAAATTCACTAACAAAAAATATTTTTTAAAAAATACTGCAACTTAGTGCAACATACTTTGTTGCACCAAAAATAAAATAATTTTTCTCATTTAAATACAAGACAAAAAATAAAGCATCATTAAGATATAAATTGATTGTTGATTTTGTTTACCTAAAAAAAAAGAAAACAAAGTTTTAATTTTTGTTCTTAAAATTGACAATACCACTAATTAGCAAGAAAAATTTTATTTTCAAACATCTTGATAAATTTTGCAATTTTTTTAAATTAATATAATTTCAAAAATTTGAATTTTAATAAGCTTTTTTTTTTATTAAATTAACAAATATTATTTTATTATTTTTTTTAAGGTTAAATTAGAATAGAAAAAATTATTAACTGAAACGAATCGAAGGTAACAAAAAGAAAAATACAAGAAAAAAAAAATTCAACCGGTTTTTTATTAACAAATTAATCTTTTTTCATTATCTGCATTATATTTGTTTCCTTAAAAAGAGAACAAGATTAAAATAAGATATTTTTATTTAAAAATAATAAATCGCTTACTCCTTTAATTTGTCTAATGCATAAATCCATATCTTCAGCTTTTTTTATGATATAATTTAGAATGTCTAATGAAAACATATCCATCTGAACTTTGTATATTTTCATTTTATCATTTTTTTTAAATTCACTTAAAAATATTTTAAAATAACATGTTCTAAATAATTAATTAAATTTAATAAATACATTAATTTTTGTGTAATTATCTCTTTATTTCGGTCTAGAGAGTCGACATCTTTTAGTCTTAGTTCATTCTCTTCGTTTTTGCCTTCCTCTTTTTTGAACATTTTTGCGTAAAAATTTTTTTCCAAATTTTTGTACTTGGCAACATCCTGATCCAATTGAGTTAATTCGTCGGCTATTTCTTTGCTTGAAGGCGCAAGCTTATAAGCACGAAGAAGAAATTTTCTCGCCCGATCAAAATCCTGCAGCATTCTGAGCGATTTTCCATATCTATAAATGGCTTTTGCATTTTTCTCATCCAAATCAAGAACTAATTTACAATAGTAAATTGTTTTTTTTGGTTTAGCTCGCTTAAGACAAACTTGTGACATGTTCAAGCATAACTTAAGCATAACTGCGATCCATTTTTTTTCCTCATCGTCATTTTTAACACTAGTATTGTCCAACAAATAAATAGCCTTTCGATATTTCTTAGACGCCTCCCTAAAATTCAATCTCTTATAGTTGTCATTGCCAAGCTCTCTAAGACAATTGCATATTTTTAACATTTGATCTAAAGTCATCTTTTCTCTTTGTTGCTCTGAGGATACTTCATAGTTGTCGAAAGCATTTGCTTCGACAAACGAAATCACTTCTATTTCAAATAAAACCGGTGTTTCTTTAGGCACTCTAGGCTCACAACCAAACTTGCCGCAGTAATATTCAGGCTCAAAAATAAATTGAGATTTTTCATGTTTTTTCATTGTAGACACGGCAACATCAAGCCCGGCCACAACCTCATAAGCACCAAGCTTAAACTCAAACGATTTGTTTCTCAAATGAGTTGAGTCAAATGGTTCATCATTCATCTCAAAGTAGGCATTGTAGTGAATGCGTACTCGACTGCCTGGTGTAATGGGCAAACCGGAGCCTGGAACAAGAATTCTTTTGACAACACCACCATCTTTCAAAGGACTAATATCTTCCATTTTGGCACGTAGAATTTCAAAAGGAGTCTTAGAGATACCATTTTCATTTTGATCCATTATGACCTCAGGATTTTTTAAGTCATAAACTTTTTTGTAATCTATCTTGTCAATTTCATCGTCCCAATTGTAGTTGTCGTCTTCTTTATTTGGCTCATATTCGAATTCAATATCTTGACCAGCTTTGAGAGCCCGAAAATCAAGACCTTTTCCTGTCAGCTTAACTCTGTCTCGTTCATCTTCATCTGAATCATAATTGGAATCGATTAGTTTTAATTTTTCCAATTCCAATTCAACATTGTCAGGTGATAATGTATCGAAATCAGTCTCAATTCTATTATTATTTATGTCAGCCATTTTCTCAAAAAGCTATTTATTTTTTAGGATAGAAATTTATTCTAGAATATTTCAAAAGCTTTCTCTGTCCAATCTGCTCAATTTTTAATTTAAAATTGAGAAAATATTACTTTAATTATGAAATTTAATATAAATAATTGGAAAATTTTTAATTTGAAAAAAAATTATCTAATGGTTTGATTTTATTTAAAAATGGACTTAAAAATATTTAAACTTTTTTTTTCTTAATTTTGTTAAAAAGGTATTTTTAAAGGTAAATTTTATCAGACAAAATATTGGCTTTATGCTATGATATTTCTTTTTTATTCTGCAGTTAAAGATTAAAATTATTTTTCTCAAGTTGATGGATAATGAATGAATTTCAATTGCAAAAATTCAAGATTTCAAGTTTTTTTCTTAGCACTAATATACTCTATACATGCTTTAGTTTTTTTTTTTGAATTTAATCGCTTCAGATCTTTTGCCATATATCCAATTTAATCAATGCTAAACATGTTTTGTTTTCAGATTAATTTCTTTTTGATAGAAATTTGTTCAACCAAGAATGGTAAATTTCGGTCCAAATAAGACCACATTGACTGTTGTTTATAGTAATTTTTATTTGAGTTTAGCCAAGACAAATAAAAGAAATCAAAGACTTTTTGGTCACCGTTAAACGAAAAGATGTAAAATGTAATTATTAATTTGATTTAAATCAGAGACCTGAATGATGACCATTTAATGACACCTCTTCATTGAAAAAAAAATATGTTGAGACTATTTATCAAATCTGAACGGCTCTGTTCAAATTTATTTATTTAAATTTTTTTAAATATTGTCATTTTCAAGCGATCAAAATCAAGAAAAATAAAGAAAACGTAAAATTCAAAGTTAGATGCAGCCGATTTTTGTACACTTTGGTTGTCGAAGATAACGAAAAAGCCGACAAACTAAAGCAATCTTTGCCACCAGGTAAATATTTAACTTTTTTTAGTTTTAATCAAGTTAAAATGATGCATAAAAAATTACCATAATGATTTAAAATGATTATTTCATTTGCCTACATTGTCTGATTAACTCAATCAATTCAATTCAAGTTAGTTTTTACTTAAATTTCTAATTTTTTTTTCAATTTAAGGAATTGATGTTATTGAGTTGAGCAAAAAAAAGAAATCAAATTAAAAAATTGAATATAAATTTTTGATTTGGTTTTATCGGAAATAAAATTTAAAAAAAAATTTTTTTTTTCTTTGTTATCAACAAAAATACTGGATGCATTACAAATGATGACCATTTAATGACACCTCTTCATTGAATTCAAAATGTTGAGAATACAATTTAGTCTGATTTAAAATGCTTCAGTTTTGAATGATTATTAAATAACACAAATGAAAATTTTATGATTATTTTCATTTCCTTTGCCTAAAATGACAAAACATTTTTTACAAGTCTTCTTTTGGATGATTAAAAAAAATCAAATTTTAAATCATGATTTAAAATGATTATTTGATTGCCTACATTGTCTGACAAATATGAGACTTTAAAAGCAAATTGAAAATTTTTTGTTTATTAATTTAAATATTTTAAGGATTGATAAATAAATAAAAAATTTAAAAAAATATTTAAGTCTTTTTTGGATGATTTAAAATAACAAAATTTTAGTCATGATTTAACATGATTATTTTATTTGCCTACATTGTCTGACAAAAATACAAGACTTTTTGTTTAAAAATGAAAATTCAAAACCCAATTTTTTAAGTACATTTATTTAGTCTTTTTAAGGATTTTGTTTAGTTAAGTAAACAATGAATTTTTTTATTTGAAAAAAATAAAATTTTTAAATATTTTCTCTATTATTTTTTAATTTAAATAAGAGCTTCTTATTTGAAAAGAGAAAAACAAATTTTATAGTGTATCCGTACCTGTGAAAGTAGAAAAAGATGTAAAATTATTTTACTTTAATAAATCTATTTACAATTAAAAAAAAAACATTATATTAAAGCCATATAAAAATTAATTGCTTATATTAATATTATCTGCTTGTTTTGGAGCTATTTTGTCACACCAAACCATACAACTTGCCACAGTGGTTCGTTCTCCAGGCACACAACTTTTTGCTCTATTTTTTTGAATAAATCGTTGATAAGTATCCTGTCTAATTTCTCTGTAGGTGTCAACAGAAGTGTCTTCATTCGAGTAATTTACTGTATAAGTAGACACAGGCCGGTCTAAATTTTTCCTTGCTGACAGTAATTTAGAATTGGCTGGTCCACTTTGACAAAAGTCCCGCTGGTAGATGGTTTTTTTAATCCTATCCCGACCGGTCTCTTCGCACCAAGTGATGAACTCCGGGTTCCATCGGTTTTTGTTGATGCTTTCGATTTTTTTTTTTCCTAGACCGGAGCCAAACATCAACGGATTGTTGAGAATGTCTTGGCGATTGTCGTGCTTGGAAAAGTTGTGCTTTGTTGCTTCGTCATTTTGACGATTAAGGAAAATTTTTGGTGGTGATGGTTTGGCTTTTTGACGGTATAAATTGGACAAATCGATGCGAGACTTGGCCCGAAAATGACCGTGAAAGCCTCGCGGATGCCAACTTCCTATTAAATTGTCAAACTCTTGTTTGGTCAAGTATTTTTCCATGCTGAAAATTTTTTAAATTTTCATTTCGCGTTCCAATTAAAAAAAATATATATTAAAGTAGTAAAACACGACTCAGCTACAAAATTGAGCCCTTCAACCGAATATAATCAATGAGAAATTTATTTTTTTCTCTTACCTAAGCAACTAACAAGAAAAAGTAACTAGGCCTTAGTAAATAAATAGCAACTATATAATATGTACCTAAGATTATTTATATATAAATATCAAACAAATTATATAAATAAATTTGCTAATTTGAAGTTTTTAGTTAAATTTCTATGGTTATTTAATTTATGGAAAATTTGCGCTCAGGTATCATGGAATACGATGCTTAAAATTAAAACCTTGTTTTTTTTTTTTGTCAAGCTAAATTGCTCTTGCATCGCTATTTAAAAAAATAAAATTTTAACTAATCTTTTAAATTGTCAGACGCATGGCATTTAATTTTAAAACCTTTCGATTTAATTTATTTTCAAAGTCATGCAATCATCTAAATTCAAATTTTACTCAAAATTTTAAATGCTTATTTCTTCTGGGAATTTAACTCTATGACATTAAACAAAAAAAAAAGCTAAACTAAAAAAATCAAACTACCAACAAATTATTTTATTAAATACAACAAAATTTTGATTTTTTTATTCATTTTCTAGAACTTGAAAAAACAAGGTATTGTGAAATTCAAATAAATACTTTAAAAAAAATTCTTCCTTTTTTAAAAAAAATAAAAATTTCCTTTAATAAAATGTATTTATGTTGGTCTTTTTTCAAAGCATGGTACACTATGTTACAGTATTTTTTAAATTTATTTTATTTTAAAAAATTTTAATTTATGAAAAAGGAAGAATTTTTGTTAAAATTTTTATTTGAATTTCACAGAAAATTTTTCACAGCTATGATTTTTTTGTTTTGTATCAAATTTAGTAAAATTAATTAAAAAAATAATAAAAGAAAATTTTTTTTTCAAATTTAAGTGTATGATTATAATAGATCTCTTTCATTCTTATTAAAAAATAATAATCAATCAATAATATGAATTTAAATATTTGATTTTTGTTTTAGTTAAGAATTTTTCGTCCATTTTAATTTAATTATTTTTTTTTCATGAAGAAAAACAAAATTTTTGTTTTTTTTATTTCCTTTTTTTCAATTTTCACAATTAAAAAAATCAAATTAATTTTTTGCAAATTGAAATTTGAATAAATAAAAAATCTAACAAGACAGCAAAATATCATTTAAATATTTACAGTAAAACCACTTCCTCAAAATTTCGATACTCTTTAACTCGGAATTCTCACTTATCCGAATAAATTTAGAAAAATAAAAGCTGTTTCCTCTATTTTATATTGATTTTTCAATCTAAAACTTTTTTACCTCTCTAATCCGTACCAAATTTACTCCTTTGTTAAGATATTTATGCATTAAATAACTAAATTATTGAAAGAAGTTTATGAAAAATTTGACTTGTCGAAGTTTGCTTATAAACCATCAGAAATATCATAAAAATTGGATTTTAATACTTTTGTTGATTCAATATTAAAAACTATATTGAACAAAAACAAATTCTTAATGAGGAAAAATCAACCGATCTTTCTTATCTCTTAAATAATTTAAAGTTTTTCTAAAGTAGGAAAAAAACAAACAAATTTATATAGCTTTTGTAAATAATGTGTAATAAATTTCTGCTTTATTCGTTTTGTTTATTTTTTGTTTGTAATTTTTGAATAAAATTTTAAAATTAAATCCGAACTTTTTTCATTTCGGATTATTTTATTGTTAGCTCGGAAATTGTCCGAAATAAAGAGTTTTGACTGTATTTAAAATTCAAGAATTTTTTTTAGAAACATTTGAAAAAAAAAACTCATCAAAAATGAAGTTAAGTTTCAAATTTTAATTAAATTTTAAATTATTTTAAGGTTTTTGTCTTCAAAACAACAAACAAATTAAATATTGAATTGTGTTTACTTTAATTTTTTTAGAAATATTAAATCAATTTTCCAACTTTTTTTACCCATTTGTATTTATATCTTTCTTTTCTAATATGATTAAATTACTATATGTTTGTAAGCTTAAGTCAAATTTAATACAAATAAAAAAAGAAAAATTTTCTCAAATCAATAAAATTTTAAAAAAATCTAGTAAAATTTATTTAATCTTGAATGCATTTAAAATTGACGAAAAATAATAATAAACTCATATAGATTGTCTATTTGATGAAAATAAAAATTGATTTACAAAATACATTCATGCAATTTATATTCCTAAATTTAAAATTTTATTTACAATAAAATTCATTTTGTGTTTATCAGTCTATCTAGCTTTCGGAGTCTTCAATCTTGGGAGCAAGATAATATCTAACGTAGCCTTTGGAATCTCCTTCTTTGTCATTTATTTTGTACTCGACCATAAGTGGCACATCTTCGGACATGGACAAGCTGACTTGATTGGACAATGGAGCCGCTTTGGTGAAAAAATTCAAATAGCGTAGAGAAAATGTAAGAGTGACTGCTTCACGCATATCAACAACAACAGCCTCGTCTTCTTTGTCTACGTTGGCGCTTTGTGCCAATTTAATATTTCCATTACCAAGATCACCTTTTGCAGAAAATCTAACACCATCTTTAGTGCAGCAAATGATGACTGAGTCGCCTAGAACACTCAAATCGCGACAGATTCTGCTGAACTCTCCACTAGGCATCTTAATCACACAAGCGTATTCGGTGTCTGGAATTCCCAAATGTTCGGTATCCAAATTCATCAATTTCATCTCGTAATCGCTTACTCTGTCTTGTTTGGGAGACTCAAACATGAATGTGACAGCATCGGCATCGTCTTCAGCTCTAATGGTTATGATGTCGTCATTCGAAGCGCATTTCAAAATTTTGGACATCGAAGCTAAATTAATTCCGAGTGAGAGATTTCTGTCACATCGGTAATTTTCGAATCCATCGCTTTTCAACATCAAAGACACAAGAGCGACGTGAGAAGAGTCCATTGCTTGAAGGCACATGCCATTACCACTGCAGTCCCACGAAGCCTCATTTAACAAGTCTTTAATCGATTCCATTACTTTTTTTAGCAAAGAACCTTCGACCAAGCGTGCTTCAAACATTTTCGGATGATTAACGTAATTTCGTTTCTAAAAATTTGATTAATATTTTTTAAATTTTGAGCTTAATTAATTTTGAAGAAAGTTTAAAATGTGTTTGAAAAAAGTCAGTTCAATATAGACAAAGCGTGAATAAAATCATCGCACTTTCAAAATTAAACGAGAAAAAAATTTTTAAATTTAGAAAATTTGACTAAATTCTATACTTAATTTCAAATCTAATTACACAATAGCAAAGCAAAACAATGTTCCTTTTTTTCTAAATTGGCTAAAATAAAATTAGTATGAAATTTTTAATTTCTTACTTTTTCGTTTAAATTAAATAAAAATAATATTTTAAATTGATTTATTTTCAATATTTAAAAGTGATATTTTTTTACAAATTTAAGCGTGAATATACATGTGATTTTACCTTTTTTTTAATAATAAAATTGATACATATAAAACCAATTTATGTCTTTCTAACATGAATGAAAAATATTATTTTTTTCTCCTTTTGGAGGTTAATTTTCATCAAATAAATAAATAAATAAAATAATCCGTTATTATTTTTGAAAAAAATTTTTTTTTAATATATTTAGAATTGAAAAAAAATCATTATTTTTTATCAAAGTGATTAATTTAATAAAAAAAGCAGATAAATTAATAGAATAAATATATTTTTAAAATTTTATTATAAATTATTTCTTCAGAATAAATTAAGTGCGAGTAAAAATACAAAATCAAATTTATAAAAAATATTTTAATAGATTATTTTGTAAAAAAACTATTCCAATATCCTAAACTCATTTAGTTAAAAATAATAGTAATATTTAATCAGTTTCATTTAAAACAGTAGTACGGACAAGCATTTCAGTTACTGAATAAGGGTCACAATTTGACGCTGG
>VANL01001077.1:0-18083 GCA_006352455.1 Brachionus sp. 'Tiscar' | reverse complement strand
CTTTCACAATCTGTGGTCGCTAGTATAACATTCCTGTTGCTTTTTTGTGTATATTTATGCCTTTCATTTAGTCTGCCAAAGTGCATTACTTTACATTTGTTAGCACACAGTCCCATACGCCAAAAGTATGTTGCAAAAGTTAAGAATTTTTTTTTTTCGTTAAGAAAATAATTGTTTTTGCGTATATAATAGGCGGGAAAATAAAAAAAGCGGTTTTTTTTTCAAATTTTTATTTGTCATCAATCCAAGTTCATAAAATCAAAAAAAATAATTAAGTGAAAAAAAAAATTCCAAAAAAAAAATACAAAAGAAAAAATGGATACAATAAATTAAAAAAAAAAAGTTCAAAAGTTTAGAAATTTTTACCATTAATATTTAAAATGTCCGCCTTTGGCCTTATAACAAGCCAAAACCTTTTTTGGCATAGATTCAATCAACTTGTGTACGTACTCAGCCGGAATCTTTAACCACTCTTTGTGAAAAACCTCTTTTAAATGCTCGACAGAGGTTACATGTATGACCATAAGTTCTTAATCCCTAAAAGTCAGCTGCCGAGGTCTACCAGAACGACTTCGATCAGATACAGTACCAGTTTCTTTATATCGTTTTTTAGTTGAAGAGACACATTTTGGAGATACATCTAACACGTTGGCAATCAAATTTTGCTTTTTTATCTCCACTTTTTAGCAGACCCATGATATGCCATATTTGTGGGCTAGAGACGTTTTTTTTACCCATTTTTTGAAAAAATTAAGATTTTTTGGTTAAGTTATATTGAAAGGACGTTTTTTTTTGAAAGATTTATTTATTTCAATTTCATAAAAAATTTAAAATGGCTTCGAGCTTTCAAATTGGAGTGTTACCTATTTCAGCTCACACTTTCAACCTAAATAAGATAAAATAAATAAAAATTAAATAAAATTATTGTTTTACAATAAACGAAAAAAAAAAAAACTGTCAAACTAGTTATAAATTACTCAGGATAAATCAAATTTTTATGTTTGGTTTTACACAAGAACCAAAGATTTTTCAACCTTTGAAAAGAGCGTTTATTAAAAAAAACAAGAGTAAAGTACAATCGAATTAGGACTACGCAATGCGAATAACTGAATAGAAAGCTCCCAAAGGAGTTGATGTAACATGCATTTTAGCAGTGATTGCAGACCACGCACTAAAATATTCTTCGACAAGTAACTTGGTAAACTTATTTTTATATTCAAAACATTTGGTGATATAACGTGAACCCATTTGTAAAAACCTATCTTTTACTGATAGTATTCTACTCACTATGAATAGTTCCTTTGTTGTGCTACCTCACTTGAGTCTGTATATACATATTATTGCTCTGTTTTGAACTGTTTGGACTGATTTAGTACTAGTAATTGAAACACTAGCAACCGTAAAAAAGGAATAGTCAAAAAGTGATCCTATCAAGGCTGAGTAAATATTATTGAGTGTTTTTTTTTGGTAAAATGCCATGACCGGTGAGAAAAAATCTTAATGATATTGAGTCTCTTGAGTGCTTTAGTTCTTAGGTTAAGAAAATGTGCATTAAAACATAAAAAATCTAACATATAAATAAGTCCAGCATGCCATACCTTATCAAAAGCTTTAGAGATGTCAAAAAAAACACCACAGACCAATTAATTATTTATTTTTAATTTCTAAACTTTTGCAACATACTGTATAAAGTGTTGTTGATTAAATCCAGGCATACAGCTGGAATTTAAATTTTATGACTTTGCATTGTGATGAAAGTCATAAGTTTATTTGTAAACTTAAAATAGTTAAGGTTAGTTTTTTAAATAATTGTTGAGCTCTAACAATTTATTTAGTTAATGTAATAACTAAAAATATCTCTGTTAGAATTGAGAATGAACTGATTATTAATACCCATGAGATTGTGTAAAGACAAGATGTGTCACACGCTTATTTAAGATCGACCTTTATAAATGCTGAGATAATAGCTTTTCTTGCAAAAAATAAAAGTAAAACTATAATTTTGTTAATATAAATATATCTTAATTGAAAAAGGCATTGTAAAATTTGGTACAAAATATCAAAAATCAAGTTCTAATGGAATCAAACATTTTTTTAAAAATTTTAGCACCTGTTACATAAGCGAGTTTGATTGCCGCTTAAATTTACAACCATTTCTTATTAAACTAAAATTCTGAATGTTGCAGAACACCAATATATTGATGGTTCAAAGGATGTATCAAGTGCTGCAATTTACAGAACATGTTTTGCTCCTTAGTAACTTGAGCTTTGGTATTTTTGATATTTATTTACTCGTTTTTAGTACCAAATTTAATAATGTTAATTAAATGTTTAAAATTAAAGAATTAATTTAAATCTCAATGTATCGATGCATGAATATTTTTTTTAATTTTCTTTAAGGTAATAGCTGATTATTTGAGCAAAAGTAATATAGCAGTTTTAAGATATGACGAAAGGGGAATTAGAAATTCAAGTGGAGATTTTTTTAGTGCAACTGATATTGATTTTGCCGAAGACGCTATTTTGGGAATAGAATATTTAAAGAGTAGAAAAGAGACAAGCGAAGCTAATCTAGGATTGATTGGTCACAGTAAAGGAGGACTTACATCGATTATAGCTTCAAATCGCTCCAACCTAATAAAGTTCATTGTCTTATTGGGCTCGCCTGGCGTTCCAGGGGAAAATATACTCTATGAGCAAACTAAATTAATACTTAAAAGCCAAAATGTTTCTTCAAGTACTTTAGAAATTAATTTACGAGCAGCCAACAGCGCTTATCAAATAATAAAACATGAACAAAATAACTCTTTAGTTAGACTTAAAATTGAAGAGTATTTTCGAACACAGTTGATTAATACCACAGGGCAAAACAAAACTGATTTACAAAACACAATGTCAAGCATTTTGGCTCGGTTGAAAGAACTCACTTCTCCATGGTTTAGAAATTTTTTGGATTTTAATCCTGCAAGTGTTCTTGTTCACACACATATTCCAGTATTGAGCATTTGGGGAAATAATGATAAACAAGTACCTGCTTATCAAAATATTGAACCAATTAAAAGTGCTTTACAAATGGCCAAGAATAGAAATTATAAATTATTGACTTTTGACAGATTGAATCATTTATTTCAAAATAGTGTAACTGGCTTTGCTGATGAGTATGAAAAAATTGAAGAAACTTTTTCGAATGAAATTTTACAAGTTATTAAAGATTGGATAGTTAAAAAATCAATAGGGAAAATAGATTCATTTTATGATTTTTTTCGCTTTATTTTATACTATTTATTTAAAATTCTGATATAAATTATTTAAGTTTAAAAATAAATTAATTGCAATTTATTATTTTTAATTAAAATAAATTTGAAAAATTGATTATCAAAATGAATTTTTTAGATATCGCCGAATGAAAGATAAAAATGAGCCAAAATAATTTTTATTTTATTTTAATTAAAAAATTAAGACCTATTAAACAATTTTAAAATAAACAACAAAAAATATTTAATTATATTATTTTAAATCAAAATTTCATTTTGCGAAATGTATCAATTTATTGAAAGGTTGTAAGAACTGAGTAATTTAATTTTGGTGATTTTCGAAAAAATTTAATATTTTTGCAGAATTTCATAATTTTTTAATTAATTTTAATTCTAATTATTTTAAGATTATTCTAATTAATTTTTGCGCCTTTTAATCTAAAATAATTTTCTCATATAAATAAAAGACAAAGAATAATCATCACTATTAATTATTTATTAATTAATTTAAAATTTTTTAATTGAATACTTTTTTCAATTTATAATTAAAATTCAAACATTTTTCTCCGACAAACTCTGGGGAAACCCAAATTTATTTATTAAATAAAAAAAATTAAAAATAATTTAACTAATTTTAATTTTATGAATTTTAAATATTTGATTTTTTTTGAGGCTATATTAAAATCTCGAAATTAAAAAAAGTCGAATCTAGTTGTAGATTACTTGTGTGTATCGAATAATGCAGCTAACAATGTGAATGAGGATGAAAATGAAAACTTTTTTATGAATATTTCTTTTGAAGTGAATGATCTAGCTATTGACACTAATCAAGATACCAAAGTAAATATGAACAATATGATTGACTTATTAAATGGATTAGCATTGGATGATGATCTAAAGGACCATGCTTGGTGTTTATTTAAAACTAACAAAAATGGTTTTAAATTGTATTCACTTGGATTCAAATATTCACTTGGATAACATTGAAAAACCGAAGCTTGAACAAGTACAAACTATTCAGAACAATAGCCTCTAATTTAAAAGTGTCTAGTCCATTAATTTTAAATTGCGACTTTGAAATTGGTGCCGTGAACGCTGCTAAAAATGTTTTTAAATGCCAAGTGAATTGTTGTTATTTTCATCTGTCACAGTCGTTGTTCAGACGTATGCAGACGAAAGACATGCTTAAAAAATGGAATATGGATCCGAGTTTAAGAATAAATTTTAGACGTATTCAAGCACTGGCATTTATACCACCAGCAGATGTAGTTGAAGGTTTTAAATTTATCAAAAATTAGAGATAATATTTAACTTAAAGTAAATTTAAAGCAAATTAAAGTAAAACTATTGTTTTTTAAAGTAATTTATTTTTGCTAAATTAAATACAATTTTATATAAAGTAAAAAAATATTTTATTAAAGTAAATTCAGAGTTTGATATAAGATAAATATATAACATAAATTAATTTTTTGATAATGCTCCATTATTTGATTTAGGAGGTTTCCCCTTTATTTTTAAACAACAAAATTCTCTTCAAATGTAATCAGCTTGATAATTTAACAACTTACACAAGCTAATAAAATGTTTACAAAAACCAAACTCAAGAAAATAAATGCAACTGCAATACGGAGGGTTCAACAATACATAATATTTATTAAAACCTTCCTTAGTCCTGTAAGCAGACAATTGGTCAATAAAATTAAAATCAGACAATGTAAGTTGATTTGCTTTTGCTATCAAACGATTGTCCATTTTAAAATTTTCATC
This sequence comes from Brachionus sp. 'Tiscar', assembly GCA_006352455.1. NCBI lineage: Eukaryota > Metazoa > Rotifera > Eurotatoria > Ploima > Brachionidae > Brachionus > Brachionus sp. 'Tiscar'. The sequence continues at coordinate 13,062 of VANL01001077.1, read as the reverse complement.
AAAATTTACTTGTGATAAACTCAAGTCTGTCAGCATTCTCTTAACTACATTACAAGCTTCTAAGATAGTTCCACGTTCATAGTTAGTATATATATTCTTAATTGTCTTGTTGAACCCTTCCGTATTGTTATTAGTAGTTGAGAAACCAGCCGGGCGAGTGAACAAGGGCCAATTTATCCACTGACCTTCTAACCATTGACGCTCAAAATACTCTTTAAATTCATTTAACTCACTCATTTGAGACCAACGTGAAAAAACTTCGTTTTTAATAAAAAAGAATTACTTTAATAAAAAATACAATTACTTTAATTTAGCAAATATTACTTTAAAAAAATTAATTTTGCTTTATTGGAAAAAAAAAAATACTTTATTTTAATTAGGCAGCCCAAAAATTAGGATCCAAATTACATGTCTAGTTTGTTGAATTATTTCGAATGCAATTATATAGGACGAGTTAAAAAAGATGAGCGTTGCAAACCGAGATACCCTATTGTTCTATGGAATGTTTATGAAAGAATTAAACAAGATTTGCCGAGAACCAGCAATAATGTTGAGTCGTGGCACTCTCGATTTCAACCAGATGTTCGTCAAAATTTAAGTGTAGCAAAAGTAGTGGAATTATTTAGATTAGAGCAAGATTATATGGAGGCGGATATGGTCAAATTGTTTATGGGAGAAGTTATCAGTAAGACAAAAAAGTGTGTGGCTGAAAGAAATGAAAAAATAAAAAAAATAGTTTTAGATTATAAGTCAAATTTATTAGAGTTTTATTTAAATGGCTTGTCAAATTTTATACAAAACAATTAACTTAAATTTAATCAATTAATTAAAGACTTTAATTTTTCGACTTTTTTTTTTTTTTTGATGTTTTGATCATCGCTCATTTTTTTTATAATTTTTTTCCTATCTGCCTATGAGGTTATAACACAAGTAATAAAAGAAATTAAATACTAATAATAATAGTTGCTTTATTAATAAATGGCCACTTCTAGCCTGAACAAATAATAAAGAAAAATCGAGAAAAGAAAAGAAAAATATAATAATTTCAAAGTTTTTCTTTTAATCGCCCATGTATAATATTCTACACAGTGTTAAGTACTATCAACTTACTAAGCGCATTAGATCATAGTATTGCACTGTGAAACTATATACATTAACGATTTATAGAGTCGGTGTTGTTGTTATTGAGAGAACTACAACATACCTTCCCCCAAAAGATAAGATAATCAAAAACAATGTAGGCAATAAGGCGCTCTTGTGACTTATCTTGAAATTTATTTATTAAATAAAAAAAATTAAAAATAATTTAACTAATTTTAATTTTATGAATTTTAAATATTTGATTTTTTTATAATTTTTTTCCTATCTGCCTATGAGGTGTTGAATTTATTAATTTTATTTAGAAGAGCAACATTTGATAATTTTACTCTTTTTCAAATATTTTAGAAAAGAAATAAATGGTCTAAAAATTTAACTATTTGGGTTCCTTTAGAGAATGATGACTGATCAATTAAAAGGCATATTGTCAATCACATTCTATGTGTTAATCAATCATCAATCAATAAATCTCTCTCCACGGACGTCTGTTCTAACACATGACTGTGTGATATATCTATTTTAATGGTGAAAGGTATTTGAAGCATGCCTTTTGAGCCAAATCGCATAATTTTACATTCCTTTTGGTTAAACTTCAAATACCAAGTGTCAGCCCATTTAACTATATTTTCAATATCTTCTTGAACAAGTTTTAGGTCAAGCGAATTACGTATTGCGGAGATAAGTTTACTGTCTTCAGCAAAAAGTTAAAATGCATTTCGTACTGATTCAGGCATTTAATTCATGAAATTGCAAGGGCCTCCGAGGTTCGACCATAAAATGTCCGAAAAATTGAAGTCACCGAGGATAACTAGACCATCTTGTTTTTTTGTGTCAACTAATTTTTTGACATGGATGATGGCATTGTTAATGCTAGGCGATAAACGCAACCAATTAGTAATTTGTAGCTTTTTAAAGTTATTTGACGCAAAACTTGCTCGCTATTATTGTGACTTAATTTTATTTCAAAAGATGCAAAGTCGTTTCTGATGTACAGAGCGACTCCTCCTCCTCTGGAAATTTCTCTGTTTCTAAGATATTTAGTGTATCCCGGCAAGTCAGTGATGGAGTAAATATTGAACCATATTTCAGCTACACCAATTAAGTGGGGGGAATTTAAGGTTAATAATTAGAGAATTGAAATCAGTCCATTTATTAACAAGTGAGGTGGGACTTAGATTAGATTTATTTGATTTAATAAATGGTAAATTAAAGTAAAATTGACAAAAATATAGCAATTTCTGACATAGTTGAATGTAACCATGATTCCAAAGAAGACAGAGACAATCATGCCAGAGATGAGGTTGGAAAAATCTTCACCAAGATTGGAGTGTCAAAGGAGAAGATGGTCAAAGTGTAAAGACTACCCAAATGCTCTTACCATGTTGACTTATCGACATCACCAAACACACAAACCCCTACCTGGACATCAAAAATAATTATGGAAATGACAAATAATGATTCACAAAAATCGACGCTGCTAAAGCCCTAAAAGAATATGATGATTATAGAAATATTTATATAAATGAAGACAAGAATTTAAATTTAAGCCTAATTTAAAGTAAATTACGCTCCGAACGGTTCCGTTTTTATCAAGATCTAAAATAAATTTTTAATAAATCTGATAAAAACCTTATTTGGAACAATTATCAGGGTATGGTTTTTAGTTTGCTTAAAAAATAAAATTAAAATAAGATGCATTCTGTGTTAAAAATATAAATAAATAAATTAATTAAAAGAATAAATTTCTGTGTAAATAATTCAAAGGTAAAATTAATAAAAAAATTTACCTGTATTTATAAAATTTTTGAAATTATATTCTATTATTATATTATTATATTCTATTGACGCAATTATATTCTTTCGAGCGTATCACAATATTGCTCAAAAAATGCTAGGCTCTAAGGACGCCGGGCTATTTTTAGTATCATTTAAAAATTGATGATTCTTCCCAAAACTCGAAAAGATTAATCGTCATTGCATCTTGGAATTCATCAATTGCCTATTTCTAAATAATAATAAATAACAAAAATCTAAAATTAGAAATTAATTTATTTAAATAATAATATGGAGAAGTCTAAAAAATTATTATGGGTGCTCGATGGCATACATAGAAAAAGAAGGTGAAATATCAGAAATCTTTAAGACAACAATTGGTGTAAAGCAAGGCGGTTCCCTGTCACCCAAACTATTTGCAATATACATTGAAGAACTGGTGGAGTTAATAGAAAAAGAAAACCTGGGAATCAAAATTCAGGACCTACAAATTGGTATAATCCTATATGCTGACTACATAATAATCTTAAGTGACGACGAAAAAAAAATACAAAGAGCTCTAGAAATATGTGAAGAATTTGGATCCAAAAAGGAGATCAAGTTTAATCTTGATAAAACTCAATTGATAGTATTTGGCAATAAAAAACAAAGAAACAAAAAAGTATCACTTGCGATTAACATTAAAATTTCAAAACCAAAATCAAAGTCCACCTTTACAAAACATACTGTAGACCCATCTTATCCTATGGATGTGAAGCACTCAAAATTAATCAAATAGACCAAAGAAAACTAAAAACTATAGAAGGAACCATAATCAAAAGAATTATGGGTCTCGGAAAAAGAGCCAAAACAACCAAACTCTTGCATGCCCTAGAAATGGAAACAACCGAAATGATGCTACTAAAAAGGAAACTAAATTTTGTGAAAAGGCTGATGGTAAACAAATTTACAAGAGAACTCATTTAAATCATGTGACTAACACAAGTATAAAATATTCTTTTTTTTTCTTTTATTCAGAAAGAAAAAAACTTTACTTTATTTTATTTTACTTTTTTTTTTTTTTTTTTATATTTTTTATTTTTTTTTACATCACCCTTGCGGTGTTTATTGAATAAATACTATTATTATTAAATAATAATGTTAAGGTATTTTTTATTAATTAGCGTTTTTTTGAACACTAAATGCTGGCCAAACTTTGAATTATATACTAAAAGCAACGTTGAAAATCATGTCATAGTAAATACTCAAAATTTGATCAATTCCGGGTTTAATTACACAAAAGAGACAAAATTGTTGGTCCATGGTTTTACAGGAGATTCTTCCTCATTAATGAACATACAAAGTGAATTATTAAAATTTTATGATGTGAACGTGATTGTTGTCGAATGGAGTGTTGGAGCTAGGCCTCCAAATTACTTTTCGGCTGCAGCTAATGCAAAAGCAGTTGCTGAAAAAATAGCTAATTTTATCAGTGAAACTTCAATGAATAGGTCCAAAATTCATTGCATTGGTCATAGTTTGGGAGCTCATGTTTGTGGATTTTGTAGCAAAATTAAGCGAATAGCAAGAATAAGTGGAATGGATCTCGCCGGACCATTATTCAAAAGAAATCCTGCCGATTCTAGACTGGATAAAAGTGATGCCGATTTTGTTGATGTGATTCATGCGAAAAACAAAATGGTTGTATTCAAGAACTCAACGATTTAATTAATCTGAAAGGTAATGAAGAAGAATTCAAAATAATTCAGATGAGAATCGAGCCTAAAGAAGATATTGAAGAATTTTTGTCGTGAAGTCATTCAAAGAGCCACCAGTTTTATGCTGAAAGTATGTGCCATTTTAAAGCAGTAAAATGTTCAAGCTTTGGTATTTTACAGACTTTTTTTATAAGCATGTAATTTTTTTTGTTGTATTTGCTTAGATGATTATTTGAATCAAGTGGATTCATGTGATAATAATTTTGTGCAAATGGGCTATAATGCAACTAATTTTCATCCGAAGGGAAAATATTTCCTAAAAACAGGCGATTCATCTCCTCACTGTTTTTATAAGAATAGCACAAATCAAAATTTAAATAATTTAGTTAAAATAAACTACAAATATTTAATTACAGGAATTATTTTCATTCTACTCGATCTAAAATTTTAAATGAATAAAACAATTATAGAATTAAAATTTTTACTTAAATTGGAAAGTTAAACTTAAAATTCTTACAGAAAGTTTTTTCGAAAATATAATCCTTTCAGAAATTTAATAATCATGGCTTTGATGATCAACTCGATGCAATCACCTCTGTGTTAGATCGGAGCCTTCGCTTAAAAAGGTACTTAGAAAAGAGATGAGTTCCCCCCTATGCTCCACGAGAATCGAACAGGGTTAAAAAAAAGGCTTTAATTCACAAATTTTATCATCATCTTTGTCTAAATCAATCAAATTAAAAATTAACTTCATATGACTTTTTTTAAAAACCAAACTCTCTAAATCTTTAAATTTAATAATTTAAAGTTGTGTAATAACCGTGTTTAGGTTACATATTTAATTTTTGGATAAGTCTATGCACGGAGGCAATTGGGTGACTTATCCTTGGTTGATTTTAAAAACTAAATAAAAGAATGACAAAATAGTGTGATTAACTTTTATTTGTTAAATTTGGATCTGAAAATAATAAATGAAAAAAAAAGAATATGTATATGAAAAATTATGACTAGATAAAAATAACTACGGTAATTGTTGGAACAAAAGTAATTGTAACTGTTTAAAACTCAAATTTAATATAACATTAAGTTTTGGCTATAAGAGTTGATAATAATAATTTATTAGATCACAATTCATTGAATGTAGTTTTTAAAACTATGTGCGTTAGATTTTATTAATTAGATAAATTATTGTAATCAAAAGTTAATTTGGCTTTATTTATTTTTATTATATTATATTTGGTTTAATTTTTTGTGTTTGAATTAAAAAATGTATACAATGTTGAAATAAAATAGAAAAAGTGCGATGTTTCAAATAATTTTTAAGTCTCAAATAAAAAAATATTTTTAAGCATTTTCATATTTAAAATTTAACTTAAAATTAAATAAAAAATTAAGTTTGAAAAATTAATCACTACGTCATTATCAAATCATGGAACAACAGCTAGCCGACATACAGGCATCTTGGTCAGATGAATCTAAATGGCCATCTAATCCAGAGTCTACCGCTACTAACGCAGTACTTGCATCTCACGTGAGAAAGCAACATGCATGGATAAAAGGCACATAAAAGGATTAACTGGTCTAAAATCGTAAATGGAATGGCCCAGAAAGATGAAAATGCTGTTGCAATGATGGCAACTATAGCAATGGAAATAAAAAAGATGGAAGATAGAGAGAACAAAAGAAAAACAAGTCATGCAATCAGTATTGATTGTACCGAAAAGAGGAAGTAGCACTTAATCATTGTGAGCCAACTACAAACTTATCATGGAAAACCGTAGTCGGTAAAAATTCGAAACCTGCTTCATCCACTAAAAAAGGAGACCCTAGCGACGAGAAAAATATTGTTCTGTCTAGAAAAAAGAACCACAAATATATTATTGGTTCTCAATGTGAAACTGATATAGTTAAAGATTCAAAAAAAATATTTCACTTTTATACTGGATTTTGGCATATTGATAATAGTTAAGAAGATGTTTCAGCATATATAAAATCCTTCACTTATCTTAAAATGATCGATCAATTTAACACTGCTAATATATACTATAAATCATTTCACATACAAGTAATTGGTACAGAAAGTGATAAAATTTTGGATCCCAAAAATTGGCCATTTGACATACATGTAAAACGATTTTTTCTATCAAAACTCAACTCACAAAAAGTTGGATCAATGAATAATGAGAATTCAGAAAATGAAGACAAACATGAGAAACAAAAAGAAAATTGTAACACCTCTTCCAGCAGACTCCGGTCTCCTGGGGCTTTCCTGGATTCCCATATATATATATTTGTTTTTTTCGATTTTGGAAAGAAAAGAAAAATAAAGAAGTTAGAGAAGAATCTTTTTGTATTTTTCCCTCTCTCTCTCTTTATTTAATAGCGCACGCTATTAAATTGGTGGTATATATAAAGACGTCAATGCTGGGTAATAAGAATCGAGCAGAGCAGAGCCTGTCAAATCAAGAAATCAATTAAATAATGTTTGACAAAAGCATCGTGGGAACGTTGGAAATGAACAACAAACCTGTGAATTTTCTGCTAGATACTCGGACGGTTAGTACAATAGTGGCGAGGAAAATTTGGGATCATTGTAAAATACCTGATGCACCACTGAAACCGTTAAATGAAACATTAGAGACTTGTGTTGGAGGCCCGATCAAAGTTATTGGAAAGGCAAGGTGTTCTCTGAAATTGTTAGGTTTTGAAAGTGAAGTGGCAGTAATTGTAGTGGATGAACTAGTTAACGACTGTTTACTCGGGTTAGACGTTGCTTTTAGACTGGCAGACATAAAAGACTATCTGAAATGCATCAGGTCAGCGTTGTCAAAGAAAAAATCAGGTAAAATTCTAACTTGCAATTTTACAAAGGAAAAAGCAGTTCTTGAAAAGGTGCCCATAATCGAATATGATAATCCCGGAACGGTGGAGGAGCCGGCAAACATCGGGACTGTAAATGCGGCTACGTACAAGTAAATAATTGAAGACGAGTTCTCCGATATTATAGGAAAAGACTTGAATTCGATTACACAAACGAACATTGGCGAACATGGGATAGAATTTATTAACAATAAACCCATAAGACAGCCCGAAGAAGGATCCCTTTCTCGCTGCGTGACGAAGTCAAAAAGCAAATCGATGACATGTTGATGGCAGATCTGATCCGAGAAATTGATTCTCCATGGGCCTCCCCCATAGTGTTAATTAAGAAAAGTGATTGGAAAATTCGCTTGTGTAACGATTATCGGAGACTTAATAAGGTTACCATCAAGGATAGCTATCCAATCCCAAAAATTGAAACGTTGATTGCTTTGGTGAGCGGAGCGACTAAATTTTCAAAATTGGATTTGACTTCGGGCTATCATCACATTCATCATCAATTTGGGTTATTCGAATTCAACGTCATGTCGTTCGGGGTGACAAATGCACCTGCGACGTTTCAGCGGACCATGGAAAAAGCGCTTAAAGGAATCGAGGATTTTCTGAGCAAAAGATTTCTGCGGCTGAGCGGGAACTGTTAGCGATAATGTTAGCCATTGAACATTTCAAACATTATCTCTATGGCAGAAAATTTACTATTGTTACCGATCATAAGCCCTTGGTTTGGTTAAAAAATCTTAAGGACCCAGCGCCCAGGTTAACTAGGTAGTTGATCGATCTACGGATATACGAGTTCGATATTGAATACCGCAAAGGTCATGAGAATGGTAACGCGGATGCGCTGTCTAGATGGCTGTTGGAAGAAGAAAACGACGTGGAGAATGAGAGCACTAAGGACCCAGGAGTAGTGATTAATAATCTGGTTTTACAACAAACCGATTTCAATGAAGACCAGCTTGAGGATGATGCTATAGTAGAGCTTCACAGTTGGATAAGAACAGGGTCGAGACCGGATACATGTGACAAAACAAATCCAGAACTATTTATTTACTGGTGCCAATTTGGGCGTTTTAAAATTTTCGGAAAAAACGTTTATCGGCGTTATGAGAAAGATGAGTCAGGGATTCATTATCAATATATGGTCCCGGTAAAGGATCGAAGAGAAGTCCTAAAGAAAGTTCATATCGATCCGTTCAGTGAACACCTTGGGTTAGATAAAACATCCGATAGTGATTTTCTTTTCATTCTGTTGATTGTCTGCCATTTTTCGAAGTATGTGGAGTTGCTTCCGCTAAAGTCCCAAAAAGCGGAAGAAGTTGCGGATTGTTTGATGCAATTTATCTGCCGGCATGGTGTACCGGAAGCCGCCCTGTCTGACAGAGGAATCAATTTCTAATCGGAACTGGTGAATCGGCTTTACGAGTTATTAGATATCCATAGATTCCGGACCTCCGCGTACCATCCTCAATGTGATGGGGAAACTGAGAGATTCAACAGCACGTTAGAAAAAATGTTCGCGGGTTATGTAGCCGGCTCACAAAAGGACTGGGACAAATACCTTTCAAAGTTAGCGTTTGCCTATAACACTGCGGTGCATCATACGACGGGCCTAACACCGTTTGAAGTCATCTATGGTCGAAAACCAAAGTTACCCGTCGACTTGTTGTTCCCTGTCCCAGACCTGGATTTGAATTTAGATTTACTGTCGTATGCAAGCAAAGTAAGAGCCGATCAGCTCAGATGTTATGAGACCGTAGCCCAAAATGAAGACGTCAAAGTTAGTAAATTTAAATTTTACGCGGACCGAAATGTAAGGCCTTGTGGCTACGCTCTCGGGGACAGGGTATACTTGCTAAAGCAAGCTAACACGAAGGACGTGTCAAAGAAACTGAGCCATAAATGGAAAGGGCCTTTCACCGTTGTCGAAGTTCTAATTGAAAATAATTACCTGATCTGTGCCGACACTAACGAGAAGAAACAGTTGGTTCACGATAATAGATTAAAAACGTGTTTTATAATCCCCACTAACACCTACTATAAAACAAGGATCGAGGAATCAGTGAACAGTGCAGGTGACGCCCAAACCGAATGGTCGCCAGAACCGGAAAGTCAAGTTACCGAAACTAACGAGGCACATAGCCGCGCTGCTGAAATTAACCAAGACAGTTCCTGGATGGATCCAAATTACCTAGATCTGAATGAAGACGACAATCCGCCCGAAAACCGTCCCGAATCGCTTACGGATACCTCCGTTTTTGAACCGAACAACTATTTGCGAAGGCAAGTGGATGTTGCTGAAAACGAGTTGTATGGGGGGAAAACAGGAGACACCGTGCGTTCAAAAAGGTCTACGAAACACCAGATCGGTTGAAATATATCTAAGTATTAGGATTTTTTTTTAATGTATATTTAAAAAAAAAAAAAAAAAAGCGAATGATAGTTTTGCTTTCTATAGCACGTTTTATAAAAATAAAGAAAATTAGAAAAATTATATGGTGGTATAGGAAATTTAAAATTTTACAAATAAATAAATAAATACAAAAAAAAAAAATGTTCTCTAAATTCGAGGAACGAAAAGTTCCGTCCGAGGTCCGAGCAGAACCCAGTCCCACAATGAGGAACGTTATCCGTTGCGCAATTGAGGAGTTGATCTGGGAGAATACTGGTCGAGAACGAGGAGGACTGCTGAGATGTCGCATGGTCGAGAGGCGGCCCGCACCCCTCCTGTTCTTGACCATGAATAAAATTCACGAGAACCAATGGCTGCTACAGATGATCCGGACCACGCCATTCGATGGACAACTGATGATTTGTGGTCCGGAAAACTACATAGCGTGCTGACTACCGATAGACCCCATATCAGTGGATCGGAGCTCAGAGAGAGCTCGGTCAACGGAAGGAACCTCCCTCTCGGCATCCGCTAGTGCCACGGACCCGATACCCGACTCCAGGATCAGTATCCGCCTGGACAACCTGTTTGGAGCTGTCTTGAACGGGGTAGGGGCCTTTACTTCTTTGCGCCTTCAGTGACGACTCGGATCATTGACGTGACTGACAAGCGACCCAGATAAGTCATGTTTTTTTTTGGTGTTGTTATTTTTTATTTTTGTTTTTTTTAATTTTTTGCTAAATTTTGTTTTGTTTTGTTATTTTTTTATTTCCCCAACGGCGAAGGAGTAATGTAACACCCCCTCCAGCAGACTCCGGTCTTCTAGGGCTTTGCTGGATACATGTAAAAAGATTTTTTCTATCAAAACTCAACTCACAAAAAGTTGGATCAATGAATAATGAGAATTCAGAAAATGAAGACAAACATGAGAAACAAAAAGAAAATTGTAACACCTCTTCCAGCAGACTCCGGTCTCCTGGGGCCTTGCTGGATTCCCTTATATATATATTTGTTTTTTTTTGATTTTGGAAAGAAAAGAAAAATAAAGAAGTTAGAAGAATCTTTTTGTATTTTTCCCTCTCTCTCTCTTTATTTAATAGCGCACGCTATTAAAAAATATTGAAACCATGGAGATTCACAAACCGTCAGAGAAAAGATAATATAGAAAAGCCTTCCCACATTGAACATGTGATTACAAACACTGACATGAAAAATGAAAACAGCATCATACAATTGTCAGAATTTTAAATCAAACTACTTAACCGTCGACAAACTAATTGAAATAAACGATTTTATATTCTTGTGAGAACATTGGCTTAAATCATTTGAAATTTACTATAGTAGTGAGAGATAACAAATTTTACTATTTTATTTGAATCAGATATGCAAGACGATCACTCTTTTACTTCAAAAGGAAGACCTTATTGAGGGAAGTGTTGGATTATTAAAAAAGATATTAAAATTTGTCTTATGTTTTTGATGAAAACCTTTTTATAATCTTAAAACAAAGAAAAATGAAAATGTTTATAATTTAATAGCCACTTGGGTGCCTTTTAATGACGGAAGTTAAACAACACTTGCGGAGTTCAAAAGTCTTGTCTTTTTACTAGAACGCAAACTAGATTATCTATCTAACGAATCAGTATTAATTTTTGGTGACTGGATTTGTGATATTAGAAGAGGGAAACGTTTTGATAATTTATTCAAGAATTTTTTGTCTAACAATCAACTTATTAGTGTTTCTAGAGACTCAAGTAAAGATAAAATATTCACTTATAAGAAAGGCGAATACACATCCATTATTGACCATTTTATAATAAAAGAGTCATTACATAAAAATGTCAAAAAATTTGAGCACATGAATTATATAGAAAATTTTAGTGATCACAAGCCAATAATGTGTGAGATTCACGACTCAAAGTTTGTGCCCGAGATTAATAAATTTGACTGTAAACATTTCCATTTTTTTAATTGGAATAAGCCCGAATTTGTTTTTAACTTTCAAAATTTACTCTCATATAATGTAAGACTTATTGAATGAAATATCTTTTCCTAATAGATCAAATGTTAATTCGGTAATTAAAATGTTTGATAAAATCCACGAAAAAATTCCAAAAATTCTACTTAAGAGTGCTTGGACTGTTGAAAGTAGGGAATTAAAACTAAAAAGGAAACCAAAGATTTCAATTAGAAAATTCCATTACAACAATGATATGGTGGATATAATCAACACAAATAAACTACTTTATAAATCCTTAGGCTTCGAAGGACCAGTAAATGATAGTATAAAGAATTTAATTAGACATAATAAAAAGAGGCTAAAACAATTGGTAAGACAGGAATTGCTTATTAATGAAAAGAAAAAAAGCCTAAAACTCGAAAATTACGGAAAACACGATAAAAAGAAATTTTGGTCATATATAAAAAAACTAAAGCCTAATAACATGTCAATCATTAATCAATTTGAAGACTATTATAAAAGATTGTTTTCTCATTATGATTGGCCCAATAACAGAGAACAGAAGAAAGAAGAATTGGATGTTAAAAATTACAACAAAAGTCTAGATAATCTTGATGAACCACCTTTTTATTTCACATTTGAAGAAATTAAAGATGTACTTAAAGAAATTGGTCGTAAGAAAAGCCCAGGTCACGACCTAATATGCAATGAATTCTTCATATATGGATCATTAATAAATCTACCTATTTTGCTTGAATGGTTCTTTAATTTTTCATAATTGGCTATCTCCCAAAGAATTTCATTATTTCCTAATTAAAACCTATTCCAAAAAAACAGGATCATCAAAAGATCCTTCAGATTGGAGACCTATTACGGTGTCGTCATGTTTATCAACTATTTTTGAGTCTCTTTTCTTGGCCAAAACGAATGTTTTTGACGGCATTAATAGCAATCAATTTGGATACAAAAAAAAGAGCTCATGTAAACGTTGATATTTTTTAGGTAACGAAGTAGTCAATTATTATTGTCAAGGAGGATCTCGTTTAAATCTAATAAGTCTTGATGCCAGTAAAACATATGATAAATTATGCCGTGCTGGACTTTTCTTCAAATTAATTGGAAAAATGAATAATTATTTATGGAGAATATTATACAGATATTATGAAATTTCTAAGGTGATCATCAAAATTGGTGAAGAAAAAAGTAATCCTTTCCAAATAACAGAAGGAGTCAAACAAGGAGGAATATTATCTCCGTACTTATTT
>VANL01001076.1:0-18106 GCA_006352455.1 Brachionus sp. 'Tiscar' | reverse complement strand
TTTTTTATTAAAAATACATTTTCTAGTTTTAAGTGCGGGGCTAATATTTAGATTTTTAAGTAAAAATTTGAGGAAAAGATTGGAAAAAAATTGAAATTAAAAATTTGGATATTAAAAAAATTAAAATGAAAGAAAGCTAAAATCTTCGTTTTTAAAAGTATACAAATTAAGTTCTTCTTTTTGATTTTTTGGCTTTTTCTTTCAAAGCTTTTGTATTTGGACTATCTGGAGGACGACCTCTTCTTTTTGGTAATGTGTTATAATTTTTAACTTAAATTCTAACGTGTATCTAATACGACTTGATGTAACGTGATGCATGGGCTAAAACCTGAGTTTTGGTTTTTGGTGCATGCATCTCTTTGCAAGGGTAAACGGTACTTCAAAATTTTATTCAAATAACTGGTTCATCAATTTTTATAGTGATTATACTTTCGTTTTAAATTAATTTAACTCTATTGTTAGTTAAAATTCGAAGGCGTTAAAAATCTATGAAGCTGATTAAGATAAAGTCATTCAATATTTTCTTATCTAAAATGTCACAGGAAGAAAAATCAATTATTTTTGGTTTTTAGAAATTAAGAAAATTAAAAAAAATTATTTTTTTTATTGAATTTAAATTTTACTAATTTATAAGAATTAAATTAAATAATCATCTCTCTTCTAATTTCTACGACAAATATTCTTAAAAAATTTCTTTAAAATGAATAATTTTTTTATTCAATTGATGAATTAATCTTCTAAAACATAAAACAGTCATTTTACACGTAAATTTAAAAATTAATTATTTGGTAATTCTTTTGACTAAAAAATTTTTGATTAAAGATTAAAAAAAATTCTCTTCAGATAAAAATACCTGAAATAAGACCAAAATATGAAATTTATTCGAAATAAAACAGAGTTATTTATTATTTATGATTATTATTTATTAGTCAAAATAGAAAAATTCATATGAATTAAAAGTAAATAAATTTTTTTTTTTTTTTAAATAAAAGAAACAAATTGACAGGAAATAAAAAATATTTATTTTAAGTAAATAGATTAAATATTAAATCAAGTAGCATTAATTATTAAACAATGCTGAAATTTATTGAAAAATCAATAAACTTTTTTTCATTACATAACAAAAAAAAGCAAAAAAAAATATATATTTTTTACAAATTAAATAAATTAGATTAAATTTTTAGATAGAACAAAATAAAATAATTGATTTTTTTTAATTAGAAATGATCAAAAAGAAAAAAAAATTAGCGATTTTTACTCATGCTATAAAAGGATAAACATGCATACAAAAATATTGAAAAATATTTTAAAATTATTTTAATAATTTACTCAAGTAAACTGAATTCTTACAGTGCCGATTTGATTTCTCGTAATTTTACGTAAATTTACGCAAAAATTACAAAATAAAATCGGAGTATATTAAATAAGGTGTGAAAAAAGTAATAATGATTGTTAAAACTTTTGGATTACCTGAATATCTAAACTTTTTGCACCGACTTTTATTTTTTAATTATTAGAGGAAGTTTTTTGATTATAAATTTTTAAAAGATATATAATATTTTAATTCCGAGTGTGATATATAAAATTGAAGAGAAAAGAAAAATTTTCATATTTGTGCTTTTAATTTTATTTTTTTCAAACTCGGTAGTGTTTTACAGAGTTGTTTAAAAGTCCCAAAAAAAGTCCAAGTCCGGCCTTTTTTTATTTTTTCAAAAAAAAGTCCGAGCCAAAGACTTTAATTTTTTTTTTAGTCCGAGTTAAATTCAGAATCCAGGGCGGTCTACACATATAATAAATCAAAAAAAATTAAGCGCATTTAAATGTTAATTTAATTTTGCTTAAACAAAAAAAAATTAAATTTGAAAAATCGAAAAATTTAGCTTTGTCTCATTTAATTGCACTCTTAATTTAAATATTCAACCAAACACCTTTGTTAACTCTATTTTATCTATTTTTTATCCAAGTTATGGAACACAATTATCAAATTTATATTTCCAAAATAATCTTTTTGACTTTAATAAACTTTTGAAAAAATTTAAATAAAAAAAGTCCGGACTTGGACTTTTTTTTGGGACTTTTAAACAACTCTGGTGTTTTACCAAAATTTTTTGGTTAACGACCCAAACCAGATGACATTTCACACTATAAAATTGATCAAAAAGGTAACAGGTTTGGCTTTTTAACCTGAAGATTTTGGGTAAAACACTACCAAGTTTGGTATCCGAAAAAAATGAGTATTGAGGTCCGGAAATGGGTTTGTGTAATATACTTAACCTAACCCAAACCTTATATTCGAAAAAAAAAAACAAAAATGCTTATTTTCATTAATGATAATTTTTTTAAAATAAAACTATGAACCATAGTGTAGAAAATTTTATCCTCTTTCAGATTATTTATAATTTTAAAAAATATTGTAATTTTATTATTTTATCATTAAATATATTGATCTGAAATAACTAAGACATGTAAAAAAAATAGTTTTTTTACACCTCTGGTTATTAAATGTTTTCTGAACCTCCCAAAAAATTTGAAATTTTCGGTTTCACATGACGTAGAGGCAAAAATTAGAAATTCAAATAGCACTAAAGTTTTGAATTTCTTTAACTCTCTTTAACACTAGAAAGCCCCATGGGTTTTTTAGACCCCTTTTTGAAAAATTTAAACTTGAATATTATCTTAAAAATATAAAGTTTTAAAAAATTACTTAAAGAAACTAAAAATAAAATTGTAAAAATTTTAGAATTTTTTTAATTTTTAAATAAATTTTATTTATTATTTTAGAAATTTTAATTTTAAACTTTTGTAATAAATCAGCCGGGCTTTCTAGTGTTAAGTGTTATTTTTCTTAATTTAAATTAAATCTCCACTCCATTTGACAAACTGTATCAATACTATTGTTCATATTTGAACCAAAACTATTGTTTAATTAATTAGTATATTGAATTAGTGAAAATTTTTATTAGAATTTTGGATAAAAATTATTTGTTCTCTTTTTATTATGACCAAATTTTTTTATAAATCAAAAACTAAAAATGATGGCATCAAACAAAAATTAAGAGTTAAAAATTTTTTCTAATTTTAAAAATCAAAAATAAAAAAATTTATAAATGTATATGGTTGTTAATTATGTAAGACAATTAATTGAATTTAATTTTATTAAAAAATAAAATGTTAAAAAATCAAAATCATTCTACACTAGAGATCATCTTTAACACGTACAAAATAAGACTGGTACTCGTTATCATCTTCATCTTTTGGTATTGGTGTATTACAATTGCCATGATATATGTAAATATCATCATTACATTTATAATACTGGTCGATAACATCAGCATATCCATGCTCGCCCCACCATCGACACAATTGCCTATTCCATTGGCACGGTAGCACATAAAACAATTCTTCATGTTCCATTCCGACTAGAGTAAAAAAATCCTGATCGCCCAAATGACCTTTGAAATGATACTTTTTGGTCAAGTAATCAACTTTTTCATTTGTTAAAAGTTGATTGTACATTTCTGATTTTCTCATTCTTGCTAAATCAAGCAACAGTACTCCGCTATTAAATCCGGTCAAGCCGTCCGGAGGAGGGCTGCCCACTCGTGTATCTGGATTTTCTTTTCTATATTGCCAAAACAAGTGTCGGTACACAGGCTGACCATCTCGGGCTATACCTATTAGGTTTGTTTGGCTAAAATTTGAGAAAAGAGCATGCAAATCAGCAATGTCTTTTTTGAATTTGAGATCGGAGTCTAAGAGAATCATTTTGTCAATGATTGGACTGAATACTTTGTGAAGTCCAATGGACAAGAAAAAAAGTGAATCGCCATAATATGAAGTTGGACTATGCGAAAAATGATTTTGCATTTTTGAGACTAGATCATGCATTTTTTTGGCCAACGAATCTGCATCTATTGACTTCAGATTGAGATTTATTTTTGGTTGCTTTATTTTGTTTATGACATTTTTGGCTATGTACTGGCTTTCGGTGTCACCAATAATGTACAAATTGAGATCAACTGACGAATATTTAAGAATTGATGAGACACATGTTTTAAATTTCTCAATTAAATTATCGTTTCCTCCTGCTTTTGTAAATATGATACCAACGTCGATTGGACTTGATGCTAAAATTTGCTTTATTAGAAAAATAAATACAAATATTTTCATCTTTTATTTCTAAATTGAAAGAAAAATTAATTCATTTTTTTTTTTTATAAATGGTACGGTATCTGACCTAGAAAATAGTAAACAAACGTGATATTCATTAATATTGGGTTTTTAGAGGAAAATCGAACGATTTTTATTCATAGATATGTTAGAACATGTTTGAATTTTTTAATTCTCTTAACAAAAAAAATTAAATTTTAAAAAAGATTAAAAAAAAAATCTATTTTCATCTATTTATTTGAAATTAAAGAAAAGAAAATTTTTTTTTTTATTTTAAAAAAATAATTTTCATATTCAATTTTAATTGATTTTAAATGAGTGAATTGAACTAAACAAGTTTTTATGCTAAAAAAACATCTAAAAATTTTATGATTTTTATTATTATTGACAAAAGTTGGTATTGTGAATTTCCAGAACAAAAATAACAAAAATTTTTCATTTTTTTATAAATAAAAATTTACTGAAATAAAATATATTTAAAAAAATACTGCAACTTAGTTCAACAAACTTTATTGCATCTTTTTTACCTTAAATAATTTTTCTGATATAAATAAAAGACAAAAAATAAAACATCAATAAGGTTTAAATTGATAATTGATTTTGTTTACTTAAAAAAAAGAAAACAAGTTTTTTATTTTAGGCTAAAAAGATCCTAAAAAGTTTGTTGCACTAAGCTGCAGTATTTTTTTTAAATGCATTTTATTTCAGTAAATTTTTATTTATAAAAAAATGAAAAATTTTTGTTATTTTTGTTCTAAAAATTCACAATACCCAAAAGTTTAACTGAAGAAGAACAATTAAAAAGCAGATTTAGCCCCTAAAAATATGTTTATACAAAGAGTGAACAATTCAACTGAAAGGAAAAATTTTTTAAATTTCAAAATTGACTTTTCTTAATTTTTTAATAATTAATAAAAGATTTGTCAAATAAATTGAAAATTTTTTAAAAATATATCAAAATAATTTTATTATTTTTTTTAAAACAATATCTGAACAAAATGGAAAAATTATAAAAACTTTAATTGATTTTTCTTATTATGGCAAATTAACTGCATTCATGATATCAATAAAAAAATTTTTATTAGAATAAAATATCCTATTGCCTTGAAATTTTTATATTGCAGTTTCATAAACCGACAGATATGAAAATAGCTTCAAATTTATAAATTTTTTAAAAATAAATATATTAAATATTTTAAAATCTATTAGTGTTGGGTACCGTGAGTGGCGGCCACTAGACCGTCAAAAGTTGATGTTGGCCGTTTTGATGGCCGAGTGTAAAAACAAACCTTTAAAAAATTTTAAATATGAAAACCTGATAGAAAAAAGAATTGAGTATTAGAAAAATCGTTTAGTTTTAGAGAAAAAAGAATTTTTTCCTCGCGGCCATCTAAACCGCCAACATCAAATTTTGACGGTCTAGTGGCCGCCACTCACGGTACCCAACACTAAAATCTATAAAAAAT
Source organism: Brachionus sp. 'Tiscar' (assembly GCA_006352455.1). Classification (NCBI taxonomy): domain Eukaryota; kingdom Metazoa; phylum Rotifera; class Eurotatoria; order Ploima; family Brachionidae; genus Brachionus; species Brachionus sp. 'Tiscar'. Next base: position 12,470 of record VANL01001076.1, on the reverse strand, counting down.
AAATGATAAATATCCAGAGTTGTGTAAAAGTGCGAAAAAAAAGGCCAAGTCCAGACTTAAAATTTTTTTTTTAAAGTCCAACACTTGCTTCGCTTCAATTATAACTAAATAGAATTTTATTTGTCTCTGACTCTTGCTGATGGATTTTATTTGGCTCCGTTTAATTAAAAAAATAAAAGACTTTGACTCGGACTTTTGATTTTTAAAATAACTGTGTAAATATCTATAAATGTCTTTTTGGTAGATTTTTTTGAATTTTTACTAATTTTAGTTTTTTTTATTCTACTTGCTCGATTTTGAATGCATTAAACATGAAACATCTTGACCATGTAAAAAACATTATTATCTATATTGCACTTTGCAAAGCCATGTTTTAATTTAGTGCATCATCAAAGTTTGGGATATTTTCGGGTTTAGTTTTTTTTTATTTTAAAAAAATTAAAAAATTTTAACTAAAATTTTTTCTAAGACACTAACTAAAAAACTTTTAATAGTAATAGTGCTTTTACAATCATTGCTGGTCACATAAAATCTAATTTTAAAATCAGTTGTCTTAAAATGTCTTCTTTAAGAGATTCATAAAAATTCGTATAGACATTTTTGACTCGCAAATAAAATTTCAAAATTTTTGTATACTTTCCTAAAAAAGATTTACTTGGATTTGGATTTTTTGTTCCACATTTGTGATTAATTCTATTTATAAAGATAAAGATAAAAAATCTTTATTTAAATTAACTGTTTAAATAATCAAATCCTAAAAAAGACAATATTTAGACTGATAAAAGGTTATTGGCAGAATGAGATTAAAAATAATTTTATAGTTGTACGTCGATAAAATAAAAATAATTTTATTTTTTATTTTTTAATATTTTTTGATTTTTTGTGCAATATTTCAGAAAATTTGTATGTTAAATTTAGTTGACTAATTGATTACGCAGAGTTTTTTTTTGATTTTCTGAAATATTGCTTAAAAATTGTAACATATCATTTATTTAATTCTATTATTTCATATTTAGTTAATATAAATTGAATAAATGGCTTATATTTCTTGTAGTAGAAAAAATATTTTTTCTAAATAGAAAAAATAAAGAAAAAATAATTTTCATAATAGAAAAAAATAATTATCTTTGTTCTCACCTTTATCGATTAAGAAATCTAACTAGTTTTAAGTTTCTTTAAATTTTTTTTATTATTCTTCTTTTTTTTTTTTACTTTATTCTGAAGGAACTCTTGCTCGGTACAGAAAACAAATAAATAAAATAATAAAAAATTAGTATCATTAAAATTTAATAAAAAAAATTTTTCAAAATTCAGAATCTGACTCATCATCAACTTCAATTATTCAACGATCAGATGCCAAAAATCTAGAGGACACGGACAATGAAAGCGAGGACATCACTCCACCAAAAAAAGCAAGTGGCGAAGCTAAAGTGTATGATTATTATAAAAAATATAACAGTTTACAAGAGAGTCTTGATGAAATTAAAAATGAACTTATCCATTATGTCTAGTGGAGTGCGAAAGAGACTAAATTAACATACTAAATTTGTTCTCATCAAATATTAAGAGTCTTAAAAATTTTAACAATACTTTATTTTGAATTCTAAATAAGGCTTTTTTTAGGATTTAATTTTTTAAACAGTTTATTTAAATAAAGTATTTTTACATTAATAATAAAAATCCATCAAACAGTCTTTCCAAGATTCCAGAACACAAATCTTTATATAATATAAATTCTTAACATTAGAAGCACCAAATTGGTCATTTGACTCATTTTTTAAAACATATTTTTTAACACACTTTTCATGTTAATAAATCTTTTTCTATTCTAGTATATTTTAATTCTTCCTCTAATAATAGCTATCACTTGCTTGTCTGAACTGAGCTAAAGCTCCCTCAGAAAAAAAATAGGCAATAAAAAATAAAAACTTAAGAAAAATATGAAAATTCAAAAACGAAATATCAAAATATTGGGTTTAAGGTTGGATAATTTTTTGATTTGTCTTGTCAAAGCATATAACAACTTGTAAGAAAATCGTAATCAATTAGTTAAACTGAACGGACGAGGGGTTTTGACGCATAAAACAAAATATTAAAGCATAGAAAATTAAACCATAGCATAATAAATAAAAAGTTAAGAATTTTTTTTTGTTTAATTTTTATCGCATATTTTCTTTTATTAAAGCATAAAAATCTTTTCCGATTTACGCGAACGTTCCAAAGCGATTCGCTATTCAGTCTAAACGAGAGAAACAAATAGGTGTACTAGAAAGAAAATATATTTCATCAAAACTTTTCTATAAGAGCTCTAGTATCTGAATTGACTCAAGTTACTGATGTAACCATCATCTTAACCAAGTTGATCATGTTTATCTGGTTGTTATCAATTCAGAAGCTGTTGAACCAACAAAAAGAAGAGGTGGTTTACCTAAACGTAAGGATAATGTTGAACTTTTTAATACTGAAGAAATTTAATTAAAAAAAGACGTGGTCAATCACCAAAGACCAAATCAGCTTTGAATATTGATTATATTATGTTTGCTTCATGCTATAGTTTTTTTTTTACTCTTAAGTTGTTTATTTTTATGCGAGACTTATTTTTATATGCTTTAATCACTAAATATTAATACGTTACTTAATTTTTTTTTGTTTATGCGTTAATAAATTTTTTCTTATACTATAACTTCTCTTTTTTATGCGTCAAATACATTTTTCCAAACTGAACTTAACGCAAAAAAAAGAAAAATAATGTGAAAAATAAAAAAAAATCTATTGAATCTATAAAAGAATCGATATTAGAATCTATAAAATCTATAGTTTTTTTTAGTTTCAAATTTTGAAACCTAAATAAATTGGCTTCAAGAAGACTTAAATTAAAACAGGGCAGATTTCCAATAGATTTGATAAATAAAATGTCTCCAATTTAGAGTAAATTTGTACGCCAAATGATGATTTAAAAAATTTAGAAAAATAAAAATCTGATTAAATTTAATTTTTAATTATTTTCAAGTTTTTTTTTCTAATTTAAATAATTTAAAACCTTTTTTTTTAAATAAAAAAATCCCTAATTAAATGAATAAAACCTTGAATTAATCTAATTTTTTTAAATCAGTGCTACTAATTCTCCTAAATGTTAAATTTGTTTTCAAATATATTTAAAAAAAAACGTGCTCAGACAATAAATATTTAATAATTCTGTTGAAACTATTTTTAGTTTAGTTTATTAATTGGTTCAAATTAGAACTAAGTGTCAATGTGTCTTATTTTATTGTTCTGATCAAATTTGTTTGTTTTCCTCATAAACAAGACAAACAAACGCTCGTAGAAACAGTCTCTAATAACCTACTTGATTTATTTTATAGATCAAATAAAGAATTTTGTACTTATATTTTATTTTAACATGTATTTTTTTAAACTAACGGTGACAATTTAATTAAAAAATTTGTAAATATTTGAAAATTTTATTAAAAATTTCAACATACAGAAAAAAGTCTCAAATTTTAATTAATAAACTTTTTTTTTTTTGAATATTACTTATTAAGCATTTATAAAATTTTTAAAGCATCGGGCTAAAAATCAATTTTAAATCCTTTACGATAAAGGTTTTCTGAAGAACTTCAGTACTAAGGCTTTTTAAATTTTGAATTAAAAACTAGAAAAAAAAATTTTAATTGAAATAAAATTCTTTGTTTTGGTCAAAAATTTGTTCTACTTAAATGTTTTATGTCTCTGAAAAATAGTTGTTATGCATTTGAAAATCATTAAATTGCAGATCTTTTTTAGGATAGCGAGTTTTGATCCTCATAATGTTATTTCAATCCCACTAGTTGTCGGACTTTATTTATTTATTTAAATGATTTTTCATAAGTAGATAAAAAAGTTATTTTTATTAGTATCTAAATCTTGATCAATATTTGTAGCTATCAAAATTTTTTACATTCATAGCTTGTTATCAAAAAAACAAAAAAAGAAATGAATTTTTCTAGATTTTAAATCAAATTTTTCGTTTAAATACAGGTTTAAAATTTGTTTCTTAATGTCCTTTCTAAATTGCTTTTAAATTTTGAAATTGACAAATTGCAAAACAAAAAAAGAATTTAAATGTTAATAAACTTACTGAATATTTGTCTTATTAAGGAAAAAATTGAACTCAAAGAGTAAAAAAAAGACACTGAGAAATTAATTTTTTAAGAATCTCTTTGTCACTGAAAAAGAGCTATTAACTGGAAAAAAAAATTTAACATTTGTTAAAAATAAAGACAGTTGGATAGTACCCTTTTTTTAAGCTCAAATAAAAAATTTGAAAAAAAAACTAAACCAAACTTTTTTATATGAGGGACTCAATTTCTTATTATTATTCTAAAAAACTTCGAGATGCATTTTCGTGTTCTTTTATTAATAAAGAATTAAAAAAAGGGAAACAATTCTAAGTTAAAAGTGTTTAGCAATTAAAAAAATTGTTTTTTTTTTAAATATTTTTTTAAATTAGCATCAAAATAACACAATAATTTACAAAACTTAAAATAAAATTAAATAATATTATTATTAATTCTTCGCTTAAAAAAATAATCAGTCTTGTGTTCCTCTATAATCAAATTTTTTTTCATAATAATTATAAACTTTCCTTTAGAAAGAAAAGTAAGATCTCCTGATATGTTAATCTAGGAAATTTGTTAAAAATAAAAACTTGGAAACAAAAAAATTTGCTACATGCTTTTTTGATTTCTGCTACTTGCTATAATGAATGTGCTATTTTAACAAAGAGCCCTTTTCACTTCCAGTCTTATTAATTATTAATGTCTTAAAATAAAAATATTACCTGATGCTACAATAAAGGCTTATGGAAATTTAATACCGCAAAAAAATAAATGTTACCTTTAATTTAATAAAATTGACATTAAATTTTTAATAAGCTATTTTAAATAAAACCAGTCTTTTTCTAATATATGATTCAAAAAATAAAAACTTCCATCTAATAAGAAAAATTGAAAACAATTTAATTAAAATATCTGCTGATTAATTTAAGTAATATCAAATTTTTTTAATTTCTATCTTTTGATACTAAGCCTATATAAGTATTTAATCCTTTTTCTCAAACTAAATTAAATCTATGAAAAACGTAAGAAGTCAAATAAAAATGGATGCAAAGTTTCGATATATTATAAACTCAATGATGAACAGAAAGTGATTGTCTATGTATCTGATGAAGAACATACTGGTCATGAGCCTAATTGTTATTATTGTCTTAATTGTTAATTTTCTTTAAATAATATTATTTTGAATTTAAAATTTTTGATTTATTTATCTTCCTTATAAAATATATAAATAGTTAATATTTTTATTTATAGTTATTATAATATTATTTCTACAATAAACATAAATTTTTTCAAATCCTAACTTGGTTCTATTTAATTAATTCCTAAAATAGTTTAACTTGTTCCATATTAATTTCAGATATTGATATCGATTTTAATACTGATTGAAAATTTTTTAAAAAAACTTTTACTCTGAATTTTTTTTCATTAAATTTATTTTAAAACCCAAAAAATATATTAAAAATCGTTTTGTATTTCAATTGACTAAAAATCTATGGACTAAATTTATTCTAATCATAATTGCTGACTAATAAAAGAGAAAAAATTTTAATTATTAGAAAATGACTGAAAATTTAAAAAAGCTTTGAAAAAATGCTTCCACTCAATAAAAATTTACGATTTTATTTGAATATTTTTAAATCCAAAATTTAAATTTAAATAAAAAATTAACTTTGTTTCTATCTAATCATAAATAAGGTCAATATTCTTTAAATATTAGATGACCGATTATATAATATTTGATAAATTTATTTTCAAATTTAACATATTTAACAAAACAAATATTTTTAAGTGGATTAGATAGAATTTTAATTTAAATCACAATTTTCACACAAAAAACTCAAATTTTCCCTCATTTTCATTACCTAAAAAAAGAGTTTAATCATCTCTGGTTGATTTATTTATAGCGTAAATATTAATGAAAAGCAAATGCAAATAAAGACTCGATTCTATAATCTTGTTTTTTTCTTACAATCTATTCAAACTCTTGATATAAAACAAAAAACAATGCAAGCCTAATAAGACTTCAAGTCTCATTACAAAATTCAACTATTTTTCAAGCAACCTATTCTTGACCTAAAATAAATAAAATAATTTTTTCATTTTTATTTCGAAAATCGATTTTGTCGCGAGGACTTGTTCAGCTTTTAACACCGTCTACAACAACAACAACAACAACAATCAAAAAAAAAGCTCTAATTAAAGCTCTATAGACACGCAAATCCATCATTTTAAAAATTTTATTATAATTAAAAATTCAGACAATTGCCTTAGCTGTAAGTCTGCGGCGAAGTTAATTTTATTTATGAATACTTTAAAATAAATTCTTTTTTTAACAAAAAAAAAAATGAATTTTTTTCTTATTTATTTTAAAAAAAAATGGTCGGATACGACCCTAAAAAAATAAATTTGAGTACACAAGAACAGGCTTTTGTAACTACTAGCAGTGCAATTTTAACCAGAGGCCTGATACAGCCATTTGATGTGCTGAAAATTCGCTATCAGGTTCAATATGAACCAATATCGAAAAAATCCCAATTTTCCAAATACAAAACTCTTGGTCAATCATTTTCTACAATAATAAAAGAAGAAGGGTTGTTTGCTTTGTGGAAAGGTCACTTAACTGGTCAATTATTATCAATCTCATTTTCGGCTCATTTGCTCTGGTTCGAAGCTCTAACCCGTCAAGCGTTCACCTTATGGCCTAGCCTAATCGAAACAGAAGAGAAAAAGTTCGCGGCACATTTTTTGTGCGGCGGTATTGCAGCAAGCTTGACACTTGTAACTAATCAACCAATAGATACAATAAGAACCCGGTTGGTTACTCAAGGCGAGCCAAAGGTCTATCAAGGAGTTTTAGATGCAGTTAAAAAGGTTTATACCAATGAAGGTCTAAGGGGCTTTTACAGAGGAACTGTTCCTAACTTGATGTTAATTACTCCCGAAACTGCCTGTAAACTTGGCATTTATCAATTTTTAAATTCACTTTGGAACTATGTGAAACAAATTGATAGTTCTGATAAGACAAAAAATATTACTGCTTTTCAGTCGAGCATCAATGGTTCTTTGTCTGGTATAGTAGCTAAAACAATTGTCTATCCATTTGATTTGAGTAAAAAAAGACTTCAAATTCAAGGATTTGAAGATGCTAGAAAACAGTTTGGAAAAGTATTAGAAATATAAAAAAAATATAAGTTTTACTCTTAAATTTAAAAAATTAAATTTCTAGGTGGTTGAATTTACGGGCCTGTGGAATTGTTTGTATAAAAGTGTAAAAAATGAAGGTCTATTGGGAATTTATAAGGGCTATTTACCGAGTGTTCTCAAAGCCGCTTTGTCAAGTGGTCTTACTTTCTTTTTCTACGAACAATTAACAAATTTTGTAAGAAATCTTAATTATTCTTAAACAAAAATATCTTGTTTTAAATTGAATTTAATTTTTGTTTTTTTAATAAAATAAAATTTTTTTATTGATTAAAAAATCAAAAAAAATTTATACCTTTTTTAGGCTTGCTAGTAGGACATTTTTTTTTAAGATAAAATATAACAATGAACAATTACGCCCTTGAAATTGATTAATTCAGCTCAAACATTCATCAATTAATTGCAAATATTTATATTTATATTAAAGATATACTGTGAAATATTTCAAACTTGAAATTTTTAGTTTTTTTAAAGATTTATTTGTCAATTTTGAACTCAATTATATTTGTTTTGATTCATGCTGAACCTAAAAAAGGAAATAGAAAATCGGTTAATTGGTCCACTATAGCCGAAAACAAAAATTAATAAAAGCTAATGTAAATCAAATATTTTGAGTTAAAAAGTTAACATGAACCTTAGTCACTTAATGTGAGATTTTTTAATTTTCAAAGCTAATCAACAGATAATCGCCGTTCGCGTCTTATAAAAGTTCAGTTTTCAATTCATCTATTTAAATTTAAAAGAGAGCGGTCACTTCATAGCAAAGAGTTGAAGATCAAAATTTGAAAAAGAGAAAACAAATAAGTTTTTCAAATTTTCAATTCAAAATATAATGAATATTTAGGTTATTTAGTATTTAGGTCTTTGATTAAATTAATATTTTAAAAAAAGAGCTTCTATATTTGCTTTCAAAATACTGCGAGCTTTTATCATAATATCACTAATTTTTCTATAAAGTATTTGCATTTGATTTCACAATCAGTAAAATTAGAACTGAAGAAAATAAAAAAAAAAAGAGCTGGATTTTTTTAAAGATTTTTTTGAAGCAACTTATAATATAAATAAACAATTTTTCCTATCCTATCTTTATATCTAGTGCTTTTAGAAGTAATATACATATATGTTAATTTCTTTATTTTAAATAGAAAAATAACTTATTAAACTGAGCCCCTGATCATTTTTCAATCACTTTTTGATAAAAAGTTATCTCAAAAAAGAACCTAAAAATATTCATATTCTTCGAGTCATATCTTGTGAAACGATGGTCAAAATGCTTTCAGATTTTAAATTAATAATTGGCTAGGATTAAGCTCTAGATTAAGTATGAATTTAATATATTTTTTGGTATGCTTTGTACGTATTATAGAAAAACTTCAAAATAAACCCTTTTACTTATAATTAGAATAAATGACTTATAAAAAAACTCATTATATGAACTAAATAGATCAATTAAAACCTCTTAAAATAAGCTTTGAGAAAATATTCAACATTTTCTAGCTGAAATTTTAATATTTAAATAAAATTACATTAATATTTACATTTTTTTTTTCAAGTTAAATTTTTTTTTAAATTAAATTTTATTTAAATAATCTGATAAGTAGCATTGATTTATAAAACTTAAAAAATTTTCTTTGTAAAAAATATTGCCAAAACTTCTTTTTCAGAAAAATATAATTTAATCCTGAATAAAGTGTGATTTTTTCGTCAGTTAATTTTTTCTTCTATCAAAAAAATTTATTCACATATATTCATATTAGGATGGTTTAATTTTTTGTGTTTGAATTAAAAAATGTATCCATTGTTGAAATTCATTGCAGTCTCAAATAGAAAAATAATTTCAGGTTAATATTGCAAGCATTTTCATTTTTAAAATTAAACTTTAAAATTAAACTTAACAAGTTTAGCTTTTATTTAAAAATTAAAAAGTATCTTAGATTTTTTTGAGTTTTGTGGTTCATCTTGAACACTTTAATTGTGGTTCGTTTAATGTATTTAAACAAAAACTTTTAAAAAGACCTTTTAAACAAAATTCAAATAATTTTCTTAGAATTTCGGTAAAATTATTTTAAAATAATTGAACAAAAACTGAATTGCTGTTTTTCTAGTTTTTGTTCAATTGTGCTAATGAGCTTTAAAACGCAAGTTCTTTTTTGGCTGATGAATATAAAGAAAATTTAATTTTATTAATTTATAATTATATTTTATTATATTTGATAAATTGGTATTGTAAATTTCAAGAACAAAAAAAACATTCAAAATTCTTCTTTTTTGATAAATCAAAATTTACTAAAATAAAACATATTTGCATTATAATTTACAAAAAAATAATGCAACATAGTGCAAAAAACTTTTTTTACCTTTTTTTTAACTAAACTAATTTTTCTGATGTAAATAAAAGACAAAAATAAAATATCAATTAGGTTCAAATTGATTGTTGATTTTGTTGACCAAAAAAAAATAAGAATTTTATATTAGGTAAAAAAGATATTATTTAATAGTAAATTTTGATTTATCAAAAAAGGAAGAATTTTTGTTCTTTTTAATTTTGAAATTCACAATACCTTCAAATATTCAAATAAAAATAAAATTGTTCTATCTCACCAGCAAGTTTAATTTTAAAAATGAAAATGCTTGCAATATTAACCTGAAATTATTTTTCTATTTGAGACTGAAAAAATATTTGAAACATCGCACTTTTTCTATGCTATCTCAACAATGGATACATTTTTTAATTCAAACACAAAAAATTAAACCAGGTCTTATCTTATTTAAAAAAGAAAGAACTCTTGAACTTAATTCTCGGAATGGAAATGAAATTTTTTATTTTTAGCTGATGAAAAGGAATTTGTTAAAATTAAAGTTTAAATAATTTAAAACATTATCCAAAATAATGATTTACAGAAAGTCATTGATCAAATTAAGAAAAGATACCCTTATAAAAACTGAACTAAATTCCATGGATAGACAATGAACTTATTTTTATAAAACACTATTTTTTCAAAGCAAAAAAAGTGTACTTTTGTGTACTTTTTTTATGAAACTTTTCTATAATTCTGTGGAACCTTTATGGTTCCAACATTTAATTCGGAACCTTTTAAGAGTAAATAGCAAATTTTTGGATTATAAATTTATTCTTTTTTAATTAAGTTAATTTAACGAAACAATTTAAAATAAAAAAAAAATGTAAAACTAAAATAAATTTGTTTATTTAATTCATTTTTTAACCAAATCTTTAAGTTTATTTTGAATAATGTTAACACGATTAATAAGATTTGCCGATTTGAGCTCCTCTTGATTTATCTTTAAATAAAATGATCATCTTTGAATTTAAAATGAAAGTAAAATCTTACAATAATTGGATGATAGCCCAGCTCTTTCAACAATTTTAATTGAAATTTCAAAACACCGTTTAAACTTTTGTTCATTGAGGTCAAGTCTTTTGAACTAATTAGCTTGAATGCTACTTTAAACTCATTTTCAGATGTTTCAAGCGACAAATTTTCCTTTAGAAATTTAGCTAATTGACAAGGAATACCGTTCTTATCCACAACCATCAAGGCATCTATGAAAATTCCAAATGGAGTCAACATATTTAGCTTGAAGTATTTGTCTATTGACCTAAAACTTGACAGTGTAGATACAAATGTGTCATTTTGATTTGGTTTAGTTAACATAAGCTAAAAAATACTATTTTAAAACTTTAAAATTAAAATAGAATCTTTAAAACCTCCGGGTAACTGGAAATAGTAAAATCTTGGGGCAGATTGGCACCTTGGTACGAGTCCATGCACAGCAAAGAATATAAATTTATGTTCAAAATTTTTAACAGGACAGCTTTGGCCATTTTTTTCTCCTCTGGTTTATCAACCAACAAATCTTTCCAAAATTGTTCGCCCAAAACATGATCTATCAGCTTCGCATCAGGAGAATTCAGCGAACATAACGACCATACATAATTGACCAATGCAACTTTTTCTTTTCTATCAGCTAAATTAAAGCTGTCAATGCTTATTTTTGATTTTAATTTTTCCAAATTTTTTGCCTTAAAACCAAGACCGCCACAACTGGTTAAAAAATTAACTATCAATTTAGACACGTCTGGGTTTTTTTCAAGTAAATGTTGAATAAAATCTAGAAGTTTGTCATCTTTTAGTTGAAGCATGCCAATAGAAGATAAAATCGAAAGAAAATTTTTTTCCTTTTTTTTCAACCAGTCTGTTGACTCATTATTTTTTAGCTCGTTGTGAAGAGAGTCTAACAGAAATTTGTAAAACTGTTGATCATGATAGTTCAATATTCCACATGATAAAAGACACTTTTGTATTGAATCAATATCAATAAACTTAAGTTTTATCAAGTTGTAAGAGCACAAATCTAAAATAGCTAGATCTCTTAGACGGTAAATTGACTTTGTGTTTAACAGATCAACCCAGTCTGATGCCTTCAAATTTTCTGCCAACTTTAAAAGTTTTTGATCAAGAATTTTAGTCGTGTTTGGCTCGGCATAAAATATTTTCATTGTCTGCTTTAATTGAGTGTAATTTTCGATCTCTTCTAATCGGTCTCTAATTGAATTGGTGTATGCACGAACTGTGTCCAAAAGCTGCATTTTGTACAACTGTGGAGTACGCAGCAATAGCAAAGTTCTTATTAGCTTGATAAAATTGAATTAATTTTTTTTTCAAAAAATTTTTTCTAGTTATTTAAAATTTTTTTATTAATAATAAATGAAATAAAATTTTTTTTAATTAAAATTTTCTACAAGTTACTACAAATATAATCACAGTTATTTTAAAGTCACAAGTCTCAAGTCAAATTAAAGTTTTTTTTTTCAAAATTACCAGTCAAGAATTTTATTTTTTAATTTATTTTTTGATTCGTAAGTCCAGACTTGGACTTTATTTTGGAACTTTTAAACAACTCTGAATTTAACATAATAAAAATTGAAATATACTAAAATGTTTATTTAATACAGTCTTTGTTTTAATTAAAGTATATAAATTGTTCGAGTTACAATTTTAATTTAGAAAAAAAATTAAAATTTTAGATGAGACATTACTCGCGAATTTCGAAGACAAAAAGAACTAAACGCTCCTTCAAATTGAAGAAAATATTCAAAATTAAATAAAGTGAAATAAAAAAATAAAATTAATAAAAAATTTTAATTTTTTC